>JASDQU010212536.1:6480-18555 GCA_032191745.1 Picea mariana
GGTTTTTCTTTTTTCTCAGCAACAATAAGGGACAAAGGATATTCTCCTTCTCCCATAGGAACCTGGCAGTCCATTTTTCTATCCACCAAGCAAGGGAGCATGTTCTGATTTCTCTCTCAATCACTCAAATTCTTTGCAACTCAGTTTTTTAGCTTAATTAGAAAACACTTCCCAACAGTTCCTATACCCAGAACAATTTGTTTTCTCAGTTCTCTTTAGAACCAAAGAGCCTCACATACTCTTCCTCTTCAAAAATGGTCACCATAACCATTCATCTAAATTCTATGTCCTCTTCCCAAGATTTTCCTTTATTTTCTTTCCTTCTACAACAATATGTTTTGGGTCCATTTCCCAATTCATGGATCAAACCAGGAAGTTTCCAAATGGGGTACTCTTCCCATCCCCTCATTGACTCTTGGGGAAGACTTCCTAACTACAATCTTGAATGGTAATTAAATTATCTAGGATGGAGTACTATTCTGGGTATGAGTAATTTAATTCTAGCAAAGTATTGGCATGGTGTTATAGAAAGATTTTCCTCACCCTGTGCAACTTGCTCAAAAAGCCTTTTCCATTTCCCTATGCCGACTTGAAGTCCCCTTTTGCAATTCCTAGAGATGAAAATCATATTTTCCACATATACGTGCCCTAATAGCTATACAACATGTGTATAAACAGGTTGCACCATTACAGCCCACGTACATCAGGTTTTGTGCCCAAAATTAAAAAATGGTTTCTGGTTTCCATGTCACGTCACGAGATCCATGAAACTTGACCTTCCATATATTGGAAACGTTTTGATTCAGCCCTTCAGTTCCATTTAAAGGCTATAAATTGGCCATATCCAACTCGTGGAAGAAGGATAAAGAATTCAACTTTGAGAGCAAAGTTACTCTGGAGAAATTATTCACTTCATATTGAGTCCACATCCCTTTGTCCTTTTAAGTCGGAACACATTGTTCATCCCCCAAGCTCTTCCCTCTTTGATGGTCAACCTCATTGTCTCTCTTATATGAGCTTGCCTTTGGTGGAGGATTGAAGTGGTGGAGGCCCAGTTGGAAGGGACTTAGTTTCTCAGTTCCGAGACGTACTGACACAGAAGTTTGTCATTCATGCACTTTTGTTGATCATATTTTAATAGAAATATTTTTTTCTTGTCCAATTAATGTCTTGCAAATATTTGAATTGTTATTCCATGGGCATATTTGTTATGAATGTTTATGGATTATTCTACTATATGTGCTAAATTTATATATTATCACCATATGCTCACGTATCTTGGTTGTTGAGGATAAGTTGCAGGTATATAGCTTTGAGCACTCGACTCAAACATATATACATGAAACTTGTCCTAAAAAACCAATATACGCAATCATATGGTGATAATATGTAAAGTTAGCACATATAATAGCATAATCCATCAACATTGATAACAAATATGCCCATGGAATAACAATTCAAATATTTGCAATACATTAATTAGACGAGAAAAGAGTATTTCTATTAAAATATGATCAACAAAAGTGTATGAATGACAAACTTTCATGTCGACACATCTCAAAACCGAGAAACTAAGTCACTTCCATATAGGCCTCCACCACTTCAATCCTCCACCAAAGGCAAGCTCATATAAGAGAGACAATGAGGTTCTCCATCAAAGAGGGAAGAGCTTGGGGGTTGAACAATGTGTTCAGAATTAAAAGTACAAAGGGATGCAGACTCAATATGAAGTGAACAATTTCTCTAGAGTAACTTTGGTCTCAAAGTTGAAATATTTATCCTTCTTCCGCGGCTTGGATATGGCCCATTTATAGCCTTCAAATGGAACTGAAGGGTCGAGTCAGAACGTTTCCAGTATATGGAAGGTCAAGGATCATGGATCTTGTGATGTGACATGGAAACCCGACACCATTTTTTTAATTTTGGGCACAAAACCCAATGTACGTGGGTTGTAATGGTGCAACCTACATATATGCATGTTGTATAGTTGTTAGGGCACATATATGTGGAAAATATGATTTTTAGCTCTGGGAATTGCAAAACGGGACTTCAATTCTACATAGGGAAATGGAAAAGGACTTCTGAGCAAGTTGCATGGGGTGAGGAAAATCTTGCTATAACACCTGGAAGGGGTCATCTCAATAATTACTAGTTCCCCTCACCACTCCCTCTCATGCATCATGATCTACACTGGCAACACCTTCAACAGTTGTGCAACAATTTCCATTTTATTTAATAACAGAAATAACTACATTACCTTCTATAGAAAAAGTTCATCATTTCCAAAATCCACACGTAACTATTTTTTCCATAGTCTTTTAACAACATACAATTATATTTACAGGTTGGGGGAAACAAAGGTATTACATGTTCTTGTTAAAAAGAACACTTGCTAAGCTTGGCATAAATTTGATGTTTCCTTAGTACTTGTAGTACCAACCTCAAGTGATGTTTGTGTTCTTTCAATTTAGAAGATAAGTATGTCATCCAACAATACAATGACAAACTTATCCAAATAATTTATGAATACGCCATTCATCAAGCACATAAAGAAGGATGGTGCATTGGTTAGTCCAAATAACACCACTAGAAATTCATAATGTCCATACCTTGTTCGAAATGTTGTCTTACTGATGTCTTCTTCCTTTATTCTTACCTGGTGATATCCTAATGTCAAGTCTATTTTTGAAAATATATTTTTTCCTCTTAGCTTATCAAAGAGGTCATCAATTCTAGGTAGAGGGTATTCTTTCTTCACAGTGGCTTTATTCAACTATCTAAAGTCAATAAAAAGCCTCAATTTTCCATCGTTATTTTTAACCAATAGTATTGGTTCTCCCCATGTTGAAACACTTGGGTGTATGTACCCTTTCTTCATCAATTCCTCCAGTTGCATTTGTAATTCTTTTAATTCTAGTGTACTCATTATGTAAGGTGTCTTTGATACTAGGGAAAATTTTGGTACTAAATCAATAGAGAATTATATGTCCCTCTTTTGTGGTAATCTTGGTATTTCTTGGAATACATCTTTGAACTCTTGAAATACTAAAAAATCTTTGAGGCTTGGCCCTTTGGTATTTTTTGGCTCCTCCACATGAGTTGCATACAATTGAAAAACTTTTCTAAAACAACTCTTCAGTTGTAAGGCTGAAATCTCCCTTATAGAAATGGATCTCGGAATTCCTTTCACAAATTTTTGTTGTCCTTATTCATCGAGACATGTAAATGTCTTGTCATGGCTATCTAGGACAACATGATGCTTTTCCAACCAATCCATTCCAATTAGGATATTATAAGATCCTAATGGTATGAGATTCATATCAGCAATTGTATTTACTCCATTTGGATTTATTGGATAGCCTCTAACTGTCTCATTGATCCTTCTTTTGGTTCTAGTGGCTAGCTGAACCAAACTTGATTTTTCAAGATTACTTTTATCCAAATGAAATATGTCGATTATTTTAGGATCAATGTAACAATGGCTTGCTCATGAAACAATTAAAATAACAAAAAGTTGATTAATGATCTTACCTTTCACTGCAATCATGTGGGATTTGTGTTCTTCTTGTCAATCTTCTAAGGATGCATATATTCTTGAAATATTTATGTCCATGTCTTCCACTGTGGTAGTCTCCTGGATGTTTTGCATGGTCTTCAGTTTCTCTTCTCTGTGAGTACAATCCTTGTACATGTGATCCTCTTTGCATCCCCAACATTCGATTGGCGGTCTCCCCATTTTTCCCAAGAGTATTCCTTCTTGAATTCATTCTTAGCATACTGATCTTGCTAACTTTTATTAGAGTTGTTTCTATTAAAAGGAGGTTTCAATCATTTCCTTCTATGATTACATTTATCCTTCTTCTTATCCCTCCAAGACATATGCAAAGATTCGTTTCTCTTTCCTTTCTCATACAAGTACTTATCCTTTCTAATAGTCTCTGTCAAAGTTCTAGGTTCATCATATTGAATATTCTCTTTATAAAATGATGGTGGTCCACTCAAAAACCTTTGTATCTTCACATTATCATCCTTGATAAACCTCACATACTTCAACAATCCCAGGAACTTGTTTTCATATTCTCTCATAGTCATGATCTCCAACCTGATTTCAAAGAACTCTTACATTTTCTTGTCATAGAAGTGATCTAAAAGATACTCGTTCTGAAAATATCTCTTGAACTTATTCCAAGTGATCCTACTCTCATTAATGTGCTCAACTTGCTTCAACTAATACCACCACATAGCATATTTTCCATGCAAATAGTATGTGGAAATTTTGGCTTCTAGGTTAGATGAGTAGTTGTGAAATTGAAAATACTTACTGATCCCAAGAAACCAGGCTTCAGTATCATCTTCCCCTTCTCTTTCACCAACAAAGAATGGTGGCTTAAGCTTCCTCATCTCTCCTTGCAAACTATCCAATTCATGTCTTCTTCTTTGGTGCTTAATAGGAGACACTTTTGGACTGCTTATGGAGTCTTTAGACACATTAAATCTCCTTGTTAAGTAAGAAGGTGAGTGATGGAACTATGAGTTATACTAGCACTTATTGAATGACCATCTCTTCTATAGTTATCTTTTATTTCATGATGTTTTCCTTCTTCTTTATGTCTCGAGTCCGATCCATTCTTTGTTTGCCTCTACAATTGATTTAGGATTTGCATCATTTGAACATTTATTTTATTTTTTTCTCTCATAATCTTCTCATTGTCTTCTTTATAACTTTGCACTTCTATTCTCAAGCTTCTCACAATCTCTATTAATTTTCCTGCCTCCACTCTGCTCATGTGTCCATTTGATTATGTCTTTGCATTACTAGCACTGATATTTTGACCTTTGGCTTCTCTCCCATGACTAAAGGCTCCCTCTCCTTACTCCATGTCCCAAATATGCATTATTAGCTTGAAATGATATTTTTGTATCTCCTAATTTAGAAAAATGTGCAAGCAACCATTTTTGTTAGAATTATGCATATTTAAAAAATTTTGTCAAGTAATGCTACAGGTCCTTTTTATGCTTAGTTCATGAAGAATTATATCATAATTCTCCAAATTATAATAATTCCAAGTTATTCTCCTCTAAATAATCTTTTAAATGACTATTCTTATGCCCCAATATGATCTCTGAGTTGAAAGTTATGGCTTCCTGAAAAAATGACTTTCATCCCATTTGTGCATTTTCTCCATTGGTGTAATTTTATTGAAACGCCAACCTCTGTCAACTACAAAAGAAAATATGTCTTGAGAACTAGAGAAAATTTTGTATCATACATAGATAATAATAATGTCAAGGAATTCATAACAACTCTCATATTTTCAATCTGATGCTCCAGTCAAAAACTGCAACAATATGGAAATGACAATTCTATCATTTCTCACTCCTTTTTACAAACTTAGAATTTTTAGCAAAACCGACTATCTCTCAATCTAGACACTTCTGGAAAAATTTCACTAAACCAAACATGTTTTTTTTAGTGTATAAAATTTCAAGTACATAAAATTTTCGAGTTTTGTGATCTAGGGTCACTTTTTCTCCTATGAAAATCTCAAAAATTAGTCCAAATAGTGGATTTTGGCATATCCCCATTCAAACCCCCTTAGAATTTATTCAATTTCTTCATGGGTTATTTCCATGTCTTCTTTCTAGACTCTCTCTAAGAATTTCAATTTAATCTAGATCTCTGCCAATGATCTGGACCCACATCTTTAAAACCCACTATTTTTCAATTTCTAACAAATCCACGCAGAAATGGATATTGGCCCTCTCTGGCACTTTTGTAGATCTCTATGCAGACAAAACCAATAATTTTCATTTCAATCTAACTTAATATGCTCCAGTTATGGCCAAAATAAGAAAATGGCTCCAGACTTGGTTTTTTGTTTTTTTGATACTGAAGGACAATATTGCCTACATGGAAATCTGTTGACATGGAATTGATGTGATTGTGAAGCGGCAATAATGTGACATCGTTCATTGGTCCACTGGTCACTGGGGACTGCTTCCTTTTTCCTTTCCCTTCTACGTCTTTGATCTTGGTCCATTGGGCCATTGGCCCACCGTTCTCAACCCCCATACTCTCTTGTTCTCAACTATGGTCTGGTTCGACCACTAGGACACTGTCCCATCAGGCTACCAGGATGCCCCACACATGCCTCCACACAGCCTTGTTCTATCATATTTGGTCTGGTCCAGTCCACCGGCCCATCGACCACCGCACACACTTCTCATATAAACCTTACCAAATATATCTAGTCCAATCCACTGACCCATCGACTCACCACACTTAAGCTTCCATATACTCCCGTTAATCTGCTCTAATCTAGTCCACTAGAAAACCGACCCACCAGGCTTATCCACACAAGTTCCCACATAATACTTTTCAATTGGCTCCGGTACAATCCATCGTCCCATTGGGGCACTGGAAAACCAGGCTTCTACGTTCAAGCTTGTATCCAACTATCGACCTCGGTCCAATCTAGTCCACTGGGCCAAAATTTTACATTGTGCGGGCTCCATAGGGTTTTGTGGTTCTATCTGCTTCACACACAAGTGATAAAGGGTTCCCTATTGCTTATAATTTTTTCACTTGAAATCTTCCCCATGCATGTGGGATAAAGAAAAGGTAACACCATTACAGATCAATGACTCTAGATCCACACGAGGATCGGATCGATGGTTGTTGTGCACTTTTACTCCAAGAGGAATAATTGTCAATTCTGATGCCCAAATCGAGAAAGTCAGGCCTGTTATCCCCCGTTTCTAGGGATAACTAGGAGATCATGTCTCGAGGCCCATAGGTCCTAGACATGGAGTACTGAGAGAAAGATTGACCTGAGCATGGCCCTGGAGGGCCCATCTTTCTTCTTCTTCATCAGACTTGTCCTGTCAGCAACAGTAGCATCCATCACCTTCGGCTTGGACTTGTATCAGAGAAGACTCTTGCTCCATGAAGTAATTGGTCCAAGTATCATGGTATGTGTCATATTTGATCATTATAACCTTCAGATATATGCATCAAATTCCTTTCATTTCTGACGATTGCTTGGATCTTACATTAACCCACTTGACCAAATAATGATCAAATATGACACATATGACACATACCATGATACTTGGACCAAATAATGATCAAATATGACACATATGACACATATGATAAAATATGACACATATGACCCCCCATCCTCTTGGCTAGGTTTTGGTTAGCCACCAGGGGGAATTTTGAAGGGCCATCGTCCACTCCCATCATATCATCACTCTTACTTCTTATCTCCCACTCATCTATCCCATTCCCCTAGTTCAAACATTAGAATGACTTGTTTGTGGGGTTACAACTTATCTCATGGGAAGAAGGGGCTAAAGGCCCAAGAGGTAAAACCAACTGGTAAGAGATAAAAACCATAAAAAATAAAACCTAGAGATGCCTCGCCGAGGGATCCCTGAGAAGGTAATAAAAAGCCTCTCAACAAGAAACAAGAGGGACCCGAAGAAAAATGACAAAACAAGACCTAGCCAAGAGGATGGGGGGTCTCATCACGAGCCAGCCCATTATGTTCATGGGTACCTAACAGTATGACATTGCCATTATCTCGTTACCATTCCAGGGCAATGACCTTTGGTTGCATGGCCAAGGGAAAGGGGGTCTCATCACGAGCCAGCCTTATCATCTCTGTGAAAGTACTTGTGGGTTACACTATCAGCTCTGGTCACCACACCAAGGCAGTTTCCTCTAGTTAGACCTTGAAATAAAAAAGAAAGAAAAAGTAATAAAGAAAAGAAAGGATGAAGGCAATAAAGGGTTTGGAAAGAATTTCATCCATGACAGGTACAGCTCGCCTCCTACAAAGGCACCCACGGATAATATCACCCCCGTCTTTCACTATGTCTGGACATCCTTGGACCACACCACCTCATGATACATGGCTTGGATGATATCCTCTAGAAACTTTCCTTTTCTTATGGATGCTGGCCCAATAGGTCATTTTGTCTTTTTCTTCAGCTTTGTATAGTAGGTCATTGTAATGTCTTTGAGCTATCGGATGATATGCTAGGGGTTTTATGCATGCATTTGATAAAATTAATGATGAAATATGATTGACATTGCTATGATCCCTAGGACTAATGAGCCCATGGAGGGCGAAGTTTTGGATGTGAAGGACCATGCCCAATGGACAGGTACCAAGTGGACCGGTACACATGGGAAGATGATTAGTTCGGACCTCCATGGGGCTGAAGAGCCCATCAGATGGTTGTTGGGACCTCATTAGGGGTAGAGACAGGACAGTGATTGATTGAGCCTTTGCACAAGAGAAGAAAAAGGATATTTTCATCCAGGACACCTTGGCTGAGCCCAGCCCTAGGGGGTTGACCCACTACAGGTGGAACGTGTCACTCTGATGGACCAGGACGTCATCTAGGAGCCCTTGACATCACCTCCAGTGTATGGCACCTTGACAGAGCATTTTGGCACGTGTGGCAGAGTTTGGAGGCCCAGAGAGGGCCAGAGTTTGTCATCCAGTGCTATATTTTTCCCTAAAAAGGGCCAACGTCTCCCTCAAAGGGGCTAGACGTCTTGCTTATTACTCATTTAGGGTTTGCTTTTAGCAGTTTAATGTAAAATAGTATGATTTTTGGTTATTAGCCTTGTTGGCTATTTTTAATGACCTAATTAGTAATTAAAGGTCATGAGATGATATATATTGAGGATGTTTTCCCTCATTTTGACATAACTCAATTCACTCACACTTGTGAGGTCTGATTTTTGTGCCCTTATTGGGTATATTTGCTACATAAGTGAGGCACACTTTCTATTGAAAGGATATTTTTGTCATTTTATGGCATTTCTCTCAAGGAAGGTTTACAACTAGGGTTTGCTTATGCTTTTCTTCATGACATGTAAGTAAATTTTCTTGCAAAACTTCTTAAATGAATGGTTGTAGGTGTAATTTCTTGCATTTACTTATAATATTGCTGATTTAAAACCCTAGGTAACAAGCACACAAGTAGGTCATTGTCACATGTCCCCTTAGAGAGAAAGATTTCAGCCATTGAAGAAAAGAGATAGAGCCTAGCCTTTGCTACACTTGTCTTGCTTCTTCCCTTTGAGCTAGCGTTGAAGTTATAGGTTGAAAGAAGGTGACGTCCTAGGACTAGGGTACCTACACCTAGGGTTTTCATCTTCTAGGGTTTGAAAGCCTTGTCTTTACAACACTTTCTCCCTTAGAAATGTTCTTTAGGCTAGCCGTTTTTGCCAAGTTGATTTGGAGAAGGAGGAAAGAGCACGAGGCCTTGCTTAAGCAACACCGGAGTGAGCCTCTTTCCCTTAGGGTTTTGATTCTAGGGCCCTGCCTTTGCAGCACCATAGAACCCTACCTTCTAGTCTTTAATTCATCATCCTTCCAAAATCTTGTGCCCTTTACTTGTCTGACTCCATATACCCTAAGGCACTGATATTTGACCTCCAACGTTGAAGCTTTAGTGTACAAAACTACTTTCAAAACTAAATTTTGAAACCCTAACTAACATAACTAACCTAATTAGGGTTGACATCATAGTTGAATATTTCATCTTGGCACAGCAAAACTGTAATATAAGCAATTAAATGATGATTTGAAGCTTTTATTGAGTAAATCGTTGATTGGACATATTGTTGGCTTAATCATCTCTTTAGATATTGATGAATTGATGGTCTTTCATAGCTAATTTACAAAACGTTGAATTCATTTTACGTCCATTGCAGTACATTGCTTATTAATAATATCAGATAGTCAATGAAGTACTAACCCTTTAAGTTACAGCCTGCATATATATATTGTGTTGTTGTTGTCTTGTTCCGGGAAGGTGTTTTCAATAGGGCATACACTTCATTTATTGGTTGATTAGCCGGACTGTCTGACATTGGTGGTAACCTGTGAGGAGGGAACTCTAAAACTTGACTTTATACCTTTTGCCTCTTCAAACCCCAGGTTGTCGGGGACGTCTCCCTTGGGCTAACCTCCCTAAACAGAAAGAACCTCCCCATCGAGGTGACATTGGGTGGAGAAGGTTCCTATTACACCAGTTTGGTCTCTATCCTTTAGCCTATGACCTAGACTACAAACTGAGCGACAACATTTTGGCGCCAATGTCGGGGAATCACTGAGTCAATCTTCCTCAATGAAAAATATTTTGGTAAGCCTTGCCTCAAAGACCTTTCTCTTACAAGCTTACCTGACGACTCCACTAGGCTTTTATTCCCCTTTTCTTTGGTAGTTTCAAGAAAACTATCTGGCGACTCCACTAATATTTCTTAGGGTGCCACATTACTTTCTGTGATATTTTCAAGTTATGGGATCATGGCACACTAGGAACAAATGTATCCGAGTATTGATTTCAGAATTTTTCAAGGATACCCAAGTTACTTTGATACAAAATGGCTAAACAACTCTCCAATGTTTTTGGGCCTCCCAACTCCTCACATAGTAAGTTTTTTTGAGTATTTGAGCGAGATAAAGTTGGGAGGAGAGGATGCTCTTATAAAATTGTTTTTTCTCACCCTACCATCCTACTTACAAAATCATTTTAAGAGTTGTTGCAAGGACAGGGGTATATCATCTTTCATACACCTCATCAGTACGTTTATAGACCTTACTAAGCCAGATTTCCAAACGTATGAAGATGTCCTTCAAAACCTCATGGTAAGCTTAGACCACAAAGGATTCACCACTGAGATTGTAGAAGATCTCAGGAAAGTATATCATGATCAATACCAAGAATCCTCTGATATAAGAAATGAGGTTTATGAAGACCATTATCAACCCCTTGAAGAGGAGTAAGACCTCTCCCATAATCCAATAGAATGCAACGAAGATATAACCAGAGACGTGAATTATGAGGATGAAGCATCGATAATAGATCCTCAATCTGATGAAGCTCTCCAAGATCCTGTCCCTCCTACACAAGATGAAGAGAATGAGGTAAGTCATTTTCATTCTTTTGATGATACCTTGTTCTATGACTTAGAGAATGAAGAAGGAATGGAACCCTTGGATAAGCTAGATCCCCTATGTCTCAAGACTGAAGATGTAGAGGCAGATCTTCCACCTGATGAAGCTATCCAAATACTTGAAGCTCTTGCACAGGAAGGATTAAACGAGGTAAATTACTCTCCCTTCCAAGTTTTTAGTGGTTCTTTACCTTATGAACAGAGAGTACAGAAGTATTGGATATTTTGACTCCTGCATGTTATGATATTGATACTGACATATCTGATTTCGACGAGTTCATACATGTTGGGAGACGTAGATGGGATGCATTTAGTTATGATATGGATCCCATCTATGACATAAAAATTCATCTCCAAGTGTTGCCTTCACAATTATCACAGCACGCTCTTGAACAGTGGCAACAGGGAGATGAGATTTTTACTGACTCTCCACAAACACCCAAGGTTGACCAAGTACAACATTTGCCTGATGATTTTCGTTACCTTGAGGCCTTTGATGAGTACTCCTTCGAGCACTTAGATATACCATATGAAGATGACTATCAACCGCCACTATGCTCGGATTTTGATAGGAGTAAAAACATTGTTTGCCTAAAGAAGGATTCTCATAACTTTTCATTCCAGCCACCTATTATTACTTTACCATGATTTTCCATTAAAGGTGTAGTTGGGAAGTACCTTTTTTATGTTGATTTTCCTCCTAGGAAAACCCTAGACTCCAAGGGTTGGTTGGGTACTGCAAGTTTGAGTCAGTTATCCCAGTTTTTCAACTTTCCCTTGATAGTTTGCCAGTCGTCTACTAGATCTTTGTCGACCCCTTCCTTGACTTCAGAGCGTGAGGATGTCTTAGGTAGCCAGTTTGCAGGCCCTTTTGGTCAGTTTTCTGAACCTTACATTTTTCATGACCCTTTCTTGAAGTGGATTGAATACTTTCCTCAGAGATGGACTTGGCAGGATTTTATCCCTCCCACCCACCTCCATGGGTTAGACTTTGAGATTCCCGATGATATGATATATATTCTAACTCATGACATTTTTTGTGCTTGATTTATCACTGTTTTGGTTTATGATGAAGCACAAAGGCAAGTATC
>JASDQU010212537.1:3961-18499 GCA_032191745.1 Picea mariana
TGTAGATCACCATGGTTAACTTGAAAGCCTCTGATATTTCATCGAAAAAGTTTTGGGGAACTCCTCCGATCGCATCAGAGGAGTTAATACAGAATACTTATAATCTGATCAAAGGATTTAACGAGATAAGTCCCGACGAAATTCAGGTAAGTTGTGTTTAACTCCTCCGCGGTTAGTCAGGGAAGTTTACACTAACTATGTTGACAGTCATCTATAGTGTTAAGAAGAAGATTTGCATGGTGCTTGACACTAAGTTCCGTTGTATTATTTAAACCGGGATCATAAACAAAACTTGAATTGAAGGGCTTGATTTTACATATGGCTTTTCAAGTAAGGTCAAGGTCACTATTGTTTCGGATCAATGTGCCAGACTCGGGGGGATTTATTTAGGGCTTATAACAAATGAAAGTATTGTCGGTGGAAAAAGCAAGTCTAGACAGTGGCAAGGTATAAGCGAACGATTTGTCTTAGGAAAGGTTTCGTGATAACTGAAAAACTTGACAAAAGGACAATGTAGGGTTATGGTGGGAGAGAGATGTAAAGAGGATAATTGCAATGGTCGTGGGAAGAGTCAGAGCTTCTAGGGAAGAGAAAAAAAATAGATAAATAGTTGTAACCCTAACCTTAACTTGGAAGAAAAACAGAAAAGAGAAGATCGAGGGCTTATATGTTTGCTATACGACACATGGAGGGTGTTGAGTAGTCTATAGGTCGGGTGTCTTCCACTTAATGCTTCTCTCTTCGTCTTGGCGGTGAATAAAATGACAAAGGGCCAAACACGATCCTTATTTATAAGCTTTTGGGTGATTCCGCGAATTAAATGTGGGTAGGTGTCACTTAAAAATCGACGAAGTTGGGACTAAGTCATTCGATGCACATTAGAGGACTTTGTGGGAATTCCTTTGATGTACATTGGAGAACTTAGCGCGAAGTGTGTTAGAGTCTATCGGAGTGGATGGAGGAAAATGCTTCGATGGAATCAGAAGAGTTGACACTAACTCCTCTGATTTCATCGGAAGAGTTACAAGTGACTTGGGCGATGGGAAAGCTTGTCGGAGGGAAGACTAAAAACTCATTAAAGCAATATATTTGACAATATTCCTACTTGAGCAATTTTTTTGCAAGAAGTTAAGAGTACCATTAACAAAAGTGTTGACATAAGAAGAAATAAGAAATTTTGGGACAGAAAACATAATATTACCACGTAGCCTAGTTGGGAACATTGAAGATTACACCCTACCCATTTTCCCCCAAATCTATGTAATCTGACGTTGCTTGCGTGAGCCTAAGAGTAGTTGAACTTCTATATGCAAGCACTCTGATTTTGATTTTCTACTCTTCTTCACTGAACCGAAGATCTGTTTGTTTCTTCACACCTAGCTTTTGTTTTAGCATCTGATCAAACATAGCTTTTGAGGGAACTTAGCAATGGATGGAATATGTGCCATCCTTGTATTCTTTGCATTGTTCATTGAGGTCGTCCTTCTGAGCCCTCTCCTTCAAGTTCGAAGGTCCTTATTTTGCTAGATTCTCCCTTCATATTTGTGGGCTTTTCTCTTTGGCCATTACCGGGATTTGTTCGACCCTTTTGTTTGCCTTCTTTGTTTGATGGATCCAACTTTGTCCATAGATTGACAAGCTTTCAGATTTGGGGCCCTTAGCAGTTTAGGGCTTATATCTAAACATAAGGCATTTGTCTATCACACTGTGGACCTCCTTTGGAGAGGTTTGTCCATTTCCAATTCACAGACTCTTGCATATGTAGCTAGCCTTCTTTCCAGAGTTATTTGTAGTATGCATATGAATTCTCTAATGCTTATTTCCTACAGTACACAATGAATCCAGAACTGTTTTGGTAGATCCTCACCCAAACAGGAGCTTTGGCTGGGAACACCTCCAACAGATCAAAACCTTCATATCAATATTTCAAAAAAAGCCCAGGTCTACCAAAATACCAGGGACCACCTTGGAATACTGAATCTTGATCTTCTGAATATCTAAAGGCCACTAGAAAATAACCATTTGGAATAGAATAGAATTTTAAATAAATGTCCACGATGCCAAATGGTCTATTGAGTGAAAATTTACATCATTGTGAAACAAACCTGTGCAATATTAAGAAATAATTATATGCATATCTTAAAATTGTTTCCACTACATAAATACCTCTCACTCTGTTAGAAGGAGTTTAGCTTTCAAGCAATCAATCCATAAATATGTAGTTTAGCTCACAAGCAATCAGGTCATTATCAAACTTTGTGTTAATTGTGAAAACCCCCGTAACTATCTAAAAATATAACATATACAGATTTGTAAATTTTTATTCCTCCCAAGATCCTGTAATGATACTTTCAAAGTTGAAAATCATATTCATAAAAATAGAAAGAGGTATGAACACCAAATTCCTTTATAATGCATTAACATGTTTATTTGCTTCGACGCATTTTTCATCATATTGATATATCCATGAAGGAGTTTCTGTGAGCAGAAAATACATAGAACATAGTACGAAAGGGGTCCATCATTGAGCGAGCTGGTTGGCTGGCTACTCTCTTCCTTCCACCTACAAATTCAAAGATGATTTTAAAATATGATGCTATAACTTCCATCCAAAATAATTATCATCTTTCGTCGAAATTTTAGTCTTCCATTGTTATTTTAGCCATTGACTCCATGGAAAAACTCCGGTATAGGCTCAACCAGTATATATATTATTGGAAATCAAATAACAACAAGGATTGACTTACAAGTTGGGTAAAAAATGTTATTTATCTTGAAAAATTTGAAGGACACTAAGATTATACAGACTTCACAATATAACAATTTTTCACTAAATTTTAAACAAAATTAAATAAAAAATATCCCAACAAAATATTGAAAACTTAGATATACATTTAAAAATATGGAAAACTACAAAGAAATCATTTATGTGGGTTTAGCAAAAAACCCTCCTTCAATTTATGAAATAAAGACCGTTACAAATTACAAATGAAAACACTTTGAAAAAGTCTCAAAAGTTGACATAGGTGCCTCTCGTGATTACATCATGACATCATATAATGTGAGTGTGTATACATCTGGAAGCCCAACTGCTACATAATGTCGGACAAACTCCCTCCACGAGCTAACAACCACTTTCTTCTTCTTCTAGTCATAAGATTTCAATGACCCTGACTTAGTATCTGCTACGCATGAAAGGAATAAGATAACTCCCTTCTTTGTTCACAATCCTCCCTATAGGTTGACCTCGTCTCTATAAGCTAACTCCATCGTAGGTTTGTGCATTTTGATGCACTTCTTCTTCATCCAAA
This sequence comes from Picea mariana, assembly GCA_032191745.1. Classification (NCBI taxonomy): domain Eukaryota; kingdom Viridiplantae; phylum Streptophyta; class Pinopsida; order Pinales; family Pinaceae; genus Picea; species Picea mariana. The sequence goes on from JASDQU010212537.1 coordinate 7,273, forward strand.
ATCTTTGTCCTGTACTCCTAAAGAAAACCTACTTTATTGAAATGGTCTTTTATGACTCCTTTAGGATCGTTTCTTCTAAATATTTCCTCTCCAAAATGATATAAAAGAAAGATATCTACTTCATCCTATTCTTGCTTGGTGTTAGAAAATGAGTAGATCCCAACATATAATGGAAGTGGTGGCCATATTTCTTTCTTCCCCCGGTAGAGCACTCCTCCTACTCGATATATTATCCTCTAATATGCTACTTCTTGGAGTACTAGTTTATATGGTACAAATCGGGGGAGTAGATGAGGGAATTTAGTGGCGCCGTAAACTTTGATATATGTACCATGCTCCATAAGGTACCATTCCCCAATCCTCTTTATGACTACGATAGCTTAGTCATTCATACATTGGGGTTGTCTTGCAGAATATAAATTCATACAGAGGGACAAATAAATGTTCATAGATCTTCTGATATTTCTTTTTGTATTTTTTCTCCTAGATAACTTTGTAGTAAACATGAATGGGCTCATCAAAGGGTTGTCATTTCCATCCCGTGTTTGGGTACTAGTGGGCGATGCACATGATATCCAAGAGGTAACAAGACATGTGGAAACTTGGAAAAGTTATCGGCTAAGCTTCTAGCATTGCAGTTATAGCGATCGTTAGGTTGGCTGAGAGGATGTCATCCCAATTGAATGTCAATCCTTCATCTACGTAGTAATAGATTAGCAGCATGTAAGACAAGGGGAATTGAGAAGCATCTGGTTCTCCATATAACCTGCACAACATGGTCACCATATATTGATAGGCCTTCCTTAAAGCGCTTGTGGAGTACCCTCCCTTGGGTCTATGCTTGAATTGCTTGTCTTCCTTGTACCATTTGGAGAACAGGTGTTTGGGTGTATATTCAAAATCATCGAGGAGTTTGTTGTCCAAATTTTTAATCCATTTCTCAATGTGATAACATCTTGCTAGGTATTTTGGTCGAAATGATGTTATGGTTTCTTCCTTGGCATTACAGACATATCTGTTTTTCAAATCTATATTTTTTAGGATCTAGGTGATGTATTTTGCATAAGGGAGTACAATAGCATAGGCTACTACCATGAATATTCTGGATTTTTTGGTGTTCTTGAAGAATTTTATTTCATCCCGATCCTCGGTGTCAGAGGAGAAGTTTTTCTTTTTGAACATCCAGTATACATTTCCCCATCCGAGTGTTTCTCCTTCCTTTTCTAGAAGTCCATAGGTGTTATCGTACATAACTCCAACCACTTCTGGTTCATCTTCATCTTTTTGGCTGTTGGCAGAGGCTTTGGTGTTTGGCTCTTTACTTGTTTCCATTTTCTTAGAAGACATGCCTAAACCCATCAAGAAAACATAGGATCAGTATGAATGTAATATCATAAAAGGAATCAAAACTTATTTAGTCTACTCAAGTACCAGAGGATTCACTCGAGTTGATGTTGGGTGGAAGGTCGTCATCTAAAGACAATAAAATAATAGAAGGCATGCTGGAAATTGTGGTGAAAATTAGAGGGTAAGTGACTTCAAAGGATGCTTTAACTTCAAAATCGGGCAAGTTAATATCAGATTCTCCAATGAAAATCAGAGAAGTTGATGACAATTGTTTCGATGACTATCGAGGGAGTTGGTGTTAAGAGCTCCGAAAACCATCAAGAGAGTTACTCAGAAGTTTGTTGACCTAAGAATTAAGTTACTAAAGCAAATCGATGAAGTTGAGATTAACTCCTCTGATGTAAATCAAAGGAATTGTTAACACGTGTTCCAATATGAGTCAACCAAATTGACTCGAAAGGTTTCGATGTACATCACCATGGTTAACTTGAAAGTCTCTGATATGTCATCGACAAAGTTCTGGGAAACTCCTCCGATCGCATCAGAGGAGTTAATACGAACTCCTCCAATCCGATCGAAGGAGTTGACGAGATAAGTCCCGACGACTTATGTAAATTAAGGTAAGTTGTGTCTAACTCCTCCATGGTTAGTTAGGGAAGTTTACACTAACTATGTTGATAATCATCGATAATGTTAAGAAGAAGATTTGCATGATGCTTGACACTAAGTTCCGTTGTATGATTTAAACAAGGATCATAAACAAAACTTGAATTGAAGGGCTTGATTTTATAGATGGTTTGTCAAGTAAGTTCAAGCTCACTGTTGTTTCACATCAATGTGCCAGACTCGGGGGGATTTATTTAGGGATTATAACAAATGAAATTAGTGCGGGTGGAAATAGCAGGTCTAGACAGTGGCAAGGTATAAGCAAACAATTTGGCTTGGAAAGGGTTTCGTAATAACCGAAAAAATTGATAGAAGGAAAACAAAGGGCTATGGTGGGAGAGAGATTTAAAGAGGATAATCACAATGATCATGGGAAGAGTCAGGGCTTCTAGGGCAGAGAAAATAAATAGATAAAAAAGTTGTAACCCTAACCTTAACTTGGAAGAAAAACAGAAAAGCGAATATCGAGGGCTTATCTGTCTGCTATATGACACGTGGAGGGTGTTGAGTAGTCTATAGGTCGGTTGTCTTCCACTTGGTGCTTCTCTTGTCGTCTTGGCGGTGAATAAAATGACAAAGGGCCAAACGCGATCCTTATTTATAAGATTTTGGGCGATTCTGCGCATTAAATGTGGGTAGGTGTCACTTAAAAATCGGTGAAGTTGGGACTAAGTCCTTCGATGCACATTAGAGGACTTTGTGGGAAGTCCTTTGATGTACATTGGAGAACTTAACGCGAAGTGTGTTGGAGTCTATCGGAGTGGATGGAGACAACTCCTCCGATGCAATTGGAAGAGTTGACACTAACTCCTCTGATTTCATTGGAGGAGTTACAAGTGACTTGGGCAATGGGAAAGCTTGTCGGAGGGAAGAGTAAGAACTCATCAAAGCTTATCGGTGGATTTGGGAGGAACTCCTCCGACGTACATCGGAGGCGTTTTGATTAACTTTGCCGAAAAAAGACTTGTTTTGAAGAATTTTTTAAAATGTTTTGTTTTTGAGAAATGTAAATTGAGGGAGGTGAAATTTGAAGGATGGGCTTGAGAGCTAAGTAGAGAAATGGTTGGAGTAGCTTATCAACATAAAAAATGTAAGGGGCTCCATTTTTTAAAAGAAATTTACAAATGGATTACAAGGAAAATAGAGGGTTGTAGTGCCTCCCACAACAACATCATTCTAGGTTTTCTTTGTATTGTTTATGTAGTAGATTTTGCAGCTGCCTGGCAGCCAATAGATCTGTGTGTTTAGGAGTATTATGCACTTGTTATTAAAGCCATTAGATATCATTGTATTGATGAGATTTTGGGTGTTTCCATCCATAATAAGATGTCATGGTTATGTACTCTATTTTCTGTGTAATGGATGCAAGCAATATATTTAACAATATTCCTACTTGAGAAAATTGTTTGCAAGAAGTTAACAGTACCATTAATACAAGTGTTGACACAAGAAGAAATAACAAATTTTGAGACAGAAAACATAATATTACCACCTAGCCTAGTTGGGAACATTGAACATTACACCTTGCCCCTTTCCCCCCAAATCTATGTAATCTACGTTGCTTGCCTGAGCCTAAGAGTAGTTGAACTTCTATATGCAGGCGCTCTGATTTTGATTTTCTACTCTTCTTCATTGAACGAAAGATCTGTTTGTTTCTTCACACTTAGCTTCTGTTTTAGCATATGATCAAACTTCACTTTTGAGGGGACTTAGCAATGGAAGGAGTATGTTCCATCCTTCTTGAGTCTTGTTTGCATTGTTCATCGACGTCATCCTTCTAAGCCCTCTCCTTCAAGCTCGAAGGTCCTTCTTTTGCTTGATTCTCCCTTCATATTTGTGGCCTTTTCTCTTTGGCCATTACTGGGATTTGTCTGACCCTTTTGTTTTCCTTCTTTGTTTGATGGATCCATCTTTGTCCATAGATTGAAGATCTTTCATATTTGGGGCTCTTAGCAGTCTAGGGCTTATATCTAAACAGAAGGCATTTGTCTGTCACACCGTGGACCTCCTTTGGAGAGGTTTGTCCATTTCCAATTCACAGAGTCTTGCATATATTGCTGGCCTTCTTTCCAGAGTTATTTGTAGTATGCATATGAATTCTCTAATTCTTATTTCCTACAATACACAGTGAATCTAGAACTTTTGTGGTAGATCCTCACCCAAACAAGAGCTTTGGCTAGAAACACCTCCAACAGATCAAAACCTTCATATCAATATTTCAAAAAAAGCCCAGGTCTACCAAAATACCAGGGACCACCTTGGAATACTGAATCTTGATCTTCTGAATAGCTAAAGGCCACTAGAAAATAACCATTTGGAATAGAATAGAATTTTAAATAAATGTCCACGATACCAAATGGTCTATGGAGTGAAAATTTACATCATTGTGAAACAAACCTGTGCAATATTAAGAAATAATTATATGCATATCTTAAAATTGTTTCCACTACATAAATACCTCTCGCTCTGTTAGAAGGAGTTTAGCTTACAAGCAATCAAGCCATAGATATGTAGTTTAGCTCACAAAAAATCAGGTCATTATCAAACTTTGTGTTAATTATGAAAATCCCCGTAATTATCTAAAAATATAGCATATATAGATTTGCAAATTTTTATTCCTCCCAAGATCCTATAATGACACTTTCGAGGTTGAAAATCAGATTCATAAAAACAGAAAGAGGTATGAACACCAAATTCCTTTATAATGCATTAACATGTTTATTTGCTTCGGCACATTTTTCATCATATTGATATATCCATGAAGGAATTTCTGTGAGCAAAAAATACATACAACAGAGTACGGAAGGGGTTCATCATTGAGCGAGCTGGTTGGCTGGCTACTCTCTTCCTTCCACCTACAAATTCAAAGATGATTTTAAAATATGATCCTATAACTTCCATCCAAAATAATTATCAGCTTTCGTCGAAATTTTAGTCTTCCATTGTTATTTTAGCCATTGACTCCATGGAAAAACTCTGGTACAGGCTCAACGAGTATATTATTGGAAATCAAATAACAACAACGATGAACTTACAAGTGGGGTAAAAAATTTTATTTCTCTTGAAAAATTTGAAGGACACTAAGATTATACATACTTCACAATTCAAATATGTAGATATAACAATTTTTCACTAAATTTTAAACAAAATTAAATAAAAAATATCCCAACAAAATATTGAAAACTTAGATATACATTTAACTAGCACAGTGGACTCGCGGCTGGAGAACGCCAAAAGGGTTCCATTCAGAACAAGAGCCGTGACTGAGCCGACTTCAACACAGAGCGCACATAAACAACACGACAGAAATTACCCCATGCGCGCCGAAGATATGGTATGATTTGAGTGTGTTATGGATAATGACAGGTGAATATTAAACATCCGTGAAGGTCGTGGCATCAAACGACCTTTCAAATATAAAAAATGAATGAGTGCCACCAAAATGATTTTAACCCTCCTTACTCATTTGAATGTGGCAATTATGTATTTTTATAGTAAATTTATAATGTGATTAAGTAAATGTAAAAAAGTAAACATGTTAACAGATGCCTTCATAAATGCAAGGAAGTTATGAACAATAAATCTTATGCATTGATTTTGGAGGACGACTAAGAATATGCCAACATCTTCAATGCTTAGCCGTTAGATTAGAATTTAAGACTAGTATAGCCGACTCGTGGCTGGAGAACGCCGAAAGGGTTCCATTCAGAACAAGAGTCGTGACTGAGCCGACTCCAACACAGAGCGCACATAAACAACATGACAGAAATACCCCATGCACGCCGAAGGTATGGTATGATTTGAGTGCGTTCTGGATAATGACAGGCGAATATTAAACGTCCGTGCAGGTCGTGGTATCAAATGAACTTTCAGATATAAAAAATGAATGAGTGCCACCAAAATGAAACGTGTGCATAGTGTTTTTTAATGATATAAACGTGGCTTGCATATATTTTAATCCTCCTTAATCATTTGAACGTGGCAATTATGTATTTTTACAGTAAATTTATAATGTGATTAGGTAAATGTAAAAAAGTAAACATGTTAACGGATGCCTTCATAAATGCAAGGAAGTTATGAACAATAAATATTACGCATTGATTTTGGAGGACGACTAAGAATATGCCAGCATCTTCAATGCTTAGCATAGTGAGATTAGAATTTAAGATTAAAAGATCATTAATTGTGCCCATTATCAATAGGTGTACGCATAATTAATTGTGCCCATTGTCAATAGGTGTACGCCTTTCGACGTAATTAAAAGATCATTAATTATGACCATTGTCAATAGGTGTGCACCTTTCGACGTAGTTAAAAGATCATTCGCCTTTTGGCATAAAATATGGAAAACTACAAAGAAATCATTTATACAAAGAAATCATTTATGTGGGTTTAGCAAAAAGCCCTCCAATTTATGAAATAAAGACCGTTACAAATTACAAACGAAAACACTTTGAAAAAGTCTTAAAAGTTGACATAGGTGCCTCTCATGATTACATCGTGACATCATGTAATGTGAGTGTGTATACATCTGGAAGCCCAGCTTCTACATAATGTCGGACAGATTCCTTCCACGACGGAACAACCACTTTCTTCTTATTCTTGTCATAAGATATCAACTGCCTTAGTCTTTGCTACGCATTTAAGGAATGTGCATATTTTGTTAAAATCTTCTGTACCCTTACACTCCACAGAAACTCCTCTATGTTTTCTATTCTTACTCTCATCATCTTTAGAGATTTTATCTGTAAACTTCAGAATCGCGATGCATTTGTTTTTTTCGTCCTTATACTCAGCTTCGATAACAAGGGAGTTATACCCAGCTTCGTAAGCATTGGGGTCACAAACAAACGTTGGTTTGTTTCAAAAATGGAAAACGGCTCCCGAATTGCAGCTTCCTCCCGAATTGCAAAACTCCGGTAACAGGCTCAACCAGTATATATATTATTGGAAATCAAATAACAACAAGGATGGACTTACAAGTTGGATAAAAATTGTTATTTATCTTGAAAAATTTGAAGGACACTAGGATTATACAGACTTTACAATATGCATATGTAACAATTTTTCACTAAATTTTAAACAAAATTAAATAAAAAATATCCCAACAAAATATTGAAAACTTAGATATACATTTAAAAATATGGAAAAGTACAAAGAAATCATTTATGTGGGTTTAGCGAAAAGCCCTCCTTCAATTTATGAAATAAAGACCGTTACAAATTACAAACGAAAACACTTTGAAAAAGTCTTAAAAGTTGACATAGGTGCCTCCTCTCATGATTACATCGTGACATCATATAATTTGAGTGTGTATACATCTGGAAGCCCAGCTGCTACATAATGTGTGAGAGACTCATTCCACGAGCGAACAACCACTTTCTTCTTCTTCTCGTCATAAGATAACAACGACCCTGCCTTAGTCTTTGCTACGAATGAAAGGAATGTGCATATTCTCTTAAACTCACCCCAATTTTTACAGTCCTCATAAAGTCTCATATCTTTACTGTTTGGATGCTTCAGAGTCGCCTTGCATTGTTCTTGTTCGTCCATATACAGAGCCTCGATAACAATGGAGCCACCGCAATCGAACTTTTGTTCTTTGTTTTCTGTGGTTTCTTCAATGGATAACCATCGAACCAGCGTTAGATCTAGGTCTACATTGGTTTTGGCGGCTCCACCTATGACTAGGTCTATATTGCCCCTCACAACTCTTAATTGTATATCATTGCAGGGCTTCAAATTATCCACCCACATATCCAATGAATACACAAACCTCCTCATTGAATAAGGCAGTTTGTCACATATACACTGCAGGGACCGGCAGACCATCATATTGATCTTCCCATAAATCCATGACTTCACTGGTGGGAAGGTCAACACTGCCGATACAACGCTGAATACTGTAGGAAAAGGCCAAGAGAATTTCTTGGCCTGGAAGAACAACCCCACCAAGGTCAAAAGATATGAGATTTTCTCATTCCACTGCTGAGACAAGTCGACGGGCAAAGCCTCAAAATTCCTTGATATCGTCACACGAGTTTTCTCAATTATAACACAATCCAACACTTCGTCAAACGTCATGACATTGCCTGAGACCTTTTTTTCCCAAAAATCTTTATATCCTTTAATAAAAACCACCTTATTAGAGTTTTTACTTTTGAAGCATGTATCATTCATTTGATGTATCTTATCCCATTGTATGTCACTAATGTAATGTGACATTTTCTCATTATTTTTGTGCTGGACAAATAACTTAGGTTTGGCATACCTTAACTTGAAATCATCCCCCAAGTAGTGCATTGACACCGTAGTACGACGGTTCCGTCTGCCCGCTTTGGTCAGTCCCGCGGTGTTGGTCAGCACAACGCATTTCACTGTCTTGAAGACACGGCCTGGGAACCGTCGCAGTAATGCGTAAGATGGGAAGAAGCCAGGGAAGAGTGGCCACAACAACCATCCCATAACGCCTTGGATGATCCCCACCAATGGGGTGAACTCCAAGATCTGCCATACCCCAAGCGAGACTTGCAAGTACGGCAGAATGCTTTGCCAGTGCACTTGTTGCATTGACATACTTCCTGTTCCTCAGTCACTCAGCGACGAACGTCGATAGCCCAGTTACTCAGTCTGCCAATCTTCGTCCTCCTCTCTGATGAATACCACGCTTCTTCCTCACCTCACTGCGCCCTCTCTTGTATGCACACCTCATCTCAGATTAACTTATTATTGTCTTAAATTAAACTATTACTATTATAGTATTAAATTAACTTATTATTGTCTTACGCGAGGACACTCGTACACCAACTTGCATATGTCACATGTCATTATCACATGAACCCTCGTGCCCCAACTTGCCCACTGATCTGTATTTATATGACCGGCCATGATCACATGGGGCACTCTCGCTAGGCCTCTATTAGTCTTTTATATTTTTATATCACATGTCATAATTAATACTAGGGAAGAGTGCCACATAATTTAAAAGGAGTGACCAAACCATAGGATTATAGACCATGTGATTAATGACATAAGGAATTAAAGTATTAGTGCGTGGAGGGGGTCCTTTGTCCCATAAACAAGAGTCCTTTGTCCCATAAACAAGAGGGTCTCATAAACCAATTTGGTGTTTGGCTTTGTTGTGACCTTAAAATTAGATTATTATTATTATATATAATTTTGGAGTAAGACCTAAAACTACTTATGATTGGCTAAGAGCTCGCCTTCCTTGGACATAAGGAAATAGGTTAACAACCCAAAATCTAGAGGCATCTAGCAAAAGTGAAAGTCTACCTCCTTACAGACCACTAGCGAGTTATTTCAAGTGGCGTGGTTTTCCTTGAATAATGGCGATGAGTCAACCCGCATTCGCGGATATAAACTAGTGATTGTTATCCTCGGTTCTAGTTGACAACTGAGTTACGATAAGTTTTTCCATCTTCAGAATGTGTGTGTTTGAGAGAGAGAGAGAGAGAGAGAGAGAGAGATTTACACACACACAATATGTGTGTATGGCATTTACACATATATGTATGTGTGTATGAAATATATGACATTAATATATTACATACATTTATACATATATGTGTGTATGAAATATATGTATGTATGACAAATGACACTTTACAAAAATTAAGACATTTGTCGCTAGAATTCCATGTAGTTAGGAAGGTAAATGGTTTATTATCTCAAACATTGCCAACATTCTCAAGGGGAAAACTTAAACACTACCAATAATACAAGACACAACATACCAAAGAAGAGGACAACTAAGGGCACAAAAAACACAAATCTCAAATTCTATACCCCCAAAAAAAAACATAGCTTCTTATCAAACGTGATAGAATTGCTAAAGATGATGATTATTTAAAAGAATACAATAAAAAAGAAGAAAAAGAAAGTGTTATATTTTGTTTATCATGCATATACATTGTTTGCTATAACTATTTACAATGATATAGAACTAATAACCAATATAATTTAAACTTACGAAGTTTCACTATGCATTCTTAGTTATAACTATTTAGAGTGATAGAAACCAATATAAACAATTACAGTGATATAGAACTAATAGCCAATATAACTTAAACTTAGGGACTTGCATTGTGAAGTAGCAATGTCTACAAACCCTTGGATTTGATTTAACTACCTACATATGCATATGAATCACCTAAGTTTTTTGGCGATTTAAAAAATATTCAAAAACAATTATGTTGGTCCTTCTACCATTTTAGAACATATAGATTTTGAACTATAATGGAAACCCAAATAGATGTAACATAAATTGAATATGCAATTATGAAGAATGGTTGAAAAAGTTTAAAAAGGTGGTTATCCACTATCTCATAGCCTTGCATCTTGAACACCTACTAGTAGTGGTATTGAAACAAACAGTTGGTTAGGCCTTAGTTGTGAGTCCCTAACTTTGTTTAAAAAGCAACAGGATAACATTGATAATATACTTCCTCATTGAGTTTAGAGAGAGAGAGAGAGAGAGAGAGAGAGAGAGAGAGAGTTTGTGATAATTTGCAAGGAAAAAAATATTATTATGCTATCATTTGGTTGAAGTTCAAAGGTTAATACAATGATCTATAGTTGGTAAAATTGGGAAGTAATGAACATCACAACAACACCAACAAGTTACTACTCCATTGCAATATAACATTAACTATGAAGAAGCTAGTGCATTAAGTGTTCCTAATCTATAGACTACTTGCATGCACACCGGTATTTACTAAAGAAACGACACAATTGTTACACAAGTAGTTGTGAGACTTGAAATAAAACTAAAGGAATGCATAAAAACATTTCATAATATCTCTTGAATTTTTTGTCCATACAAATTTCTTAGTTAATGTAGATGTAGAAGTAGAGAAAGTAATGCATGTCAACACTAAGGGAGTCGAATACTATGTTAGAGAGTTCATTTCTGATACCATGAAAGAAAATTTTCCATTTAGTAGTATTATCAACTTGCATCTTTAAGTGATAATGACATCCTTCTGAGAGATTTTAAAAACAAAATGGAAATATATATAGTAACCAAACACATATCTCTATAGAGGCTAGGGTTCAAACTTGTTGAAGCAAAAAGGAAGAAAGTTGAACAAAAATAATGGAGGTAGAGTGTAAGGCCCTTGCCTTGGAGATGGTAATGGGTGACTCCACCCCTCCATTGAGACTATCATTAGCAAGCTTCGATTGGTTTCTACGA
>JASDQU010212538.1:0-18555 GCA_032191745.1 Picea mariana
TACCCTCAACAGACTAACCATACACTGCCAGCTGTACTGGACAGTTGTACTTTCTAATTCTGTCTTGTTTGAGCATATATAAGCTCAGTTATTTCCTATTGTAGGAGTTTTTCAGTTCTGTTCTGTACTTCTTCATACATTTGAATATACTATTCTTTTCTCTCTGCATTTCTCTGTCCTTCACAATTTATCACATGTAAGTCTGTAATAATCTGCATGAGGAATTGAATGTCGATCTGAGTTGCTCGAGTTTGAGAGGTAGTATGCAAGAGCTACCTATGGAGAGATTTTTTTTGAGTTGCGAGAGTGAACTAATGAAAGCCACAGGGACTTATGCCAAATCTTGTGTAGAAGTTGAAATTGATTATGGGGTTTCGGTTATTGATTTGTAGTCAAGGATGCAGGAAACTATCAGCTGGCAACCAAAATATTTGATGCATTTTCTTGCAAATCAGTCAAGGCACGAGAGGATTTAAAGCTGTGGAGGGTTTATTTCATTACCGCAAAGGAAACTTTGGTAACTTAAACTTTTGTGTTATCCATTGGATTGTATCAAAGTTTGGAAAATATGGCTATAGACTTGAACATTATCGGTGTTAATGGGCAACACTATCTTCATTTTTTTTCTTTTGACACTCACACATGCAAAGTGAGTATAAGTCACATTTTGGCATGATTTGTAATAAGGCTAGATGGGGTGTCTAAGCCTTCGATGTCTCAAGGCATTCTTATGACCATTTCATTGTATGGAAAACCATTGTTACATGGTTTGTTTTCCATTTTTGGGAAGTTATTATGTGCACATTGAGATAGTGGGTTTTTTAGACCATGATGGTCAATCATTGTAAAACTTATTCATGAGTGTTTTATAAACTCATGATAAGTATGGTCTTCCTTCAGTCGACATGGATTTTTAGTCCCACAAGATGTGTTGACAATGTGATCTAGTAAATCAGTCTCCAAGTCAGAAAAATGGAGCCATCTTGATCTAGTACACAATGGGTTGAGGCGATTTGCCTATGCCATTTTGGCGATTCATTGTAAACTTGACCAAGAGTGTAGTTATAAAATCTTGGCAAGTAAGAAACTTATGCAGGCATCATCAGTTACAGGTTGAAAATTTATGCAAATGTGGGCTTTGACATTTCATATCCAAAGAACAAGAGGTGAAGGAGACAGGGAATGTGCCTTTCATAACATTTTCTTGGCAACAGTTGCAAGTGTTTGAGTTACATTCTGATTCTAAAGTACACGGGTGAAGGAATCTTGCAGGAATGAAGACATTTGCATGCATTTGATGATGGATTGCAGGTCAAAGTTGATACTTTTGGAGGTCCAAAAGTTTTTCTTCATGGGGAGGTGTGATCCAGGAGGATCTTCACAGTCAACACATTTTCATTCGGCTTCAAATAATGCCAACATTGTCTAGTCAACAAAGAGATCACATTGAGCTTTATGATGCTTTCGAATGAAGTCAATTGGAATTCACATGCTAGAGATATGTCTTGTTGATATTTAGGGGAAAATTGGCATTTGTAAAATGTTTAATACATGAGATAGGGTTCTTATAATTATGTATTTTTCATTATTTAAAAGGGATTATTTGGTGCAAAGCCATGTTGTATTTCAATCCGTAGTCTCAAGGAGAGTCCTAAGGAGAGTTGAGATCTTCATGGATGGTTGAGAGATATTCTCAAACCAATCCCTTGAGATATTGCAAGATCCTAATTTAGGGGATCTTGAGAGATATTATCTCCATGAAAATCTTGATGTGGTTGAGATGGAGATGTTATATAAACCCTTCTTGGGGGTCAATAAGAGGGAGGAGAGAAAGAAATGATCTTGTGGAAATCTTATTGAGAGATTATTGATTCAGAGGATGTCTTTGTAAAGGAGAAATAGGTTGTAGGATTGTTTGTGTAGCCCTTTTCAAGCAGAATCAATAAAGCAGAGTCATGGGATTCATGAATCCGAAGACGTAGCCAAGGGGTCTGGTGAAATCCGTTATCATATTGTTGTCAATGTTGTATGTGTGATTTTGATGCATTCTCACTTGGTTAAGTAGAGATTTTATTTATAAACATACATAACAATTTGACAATTTTATGTGATTATTTCCTTAATGAAGCACGGTTAATTAATCAAATTTCCCTTATTCACATGCAATTTTAGTTAGTAAAAGATATTATTTTGAAAATTTGGATGTAAGAATATTCTCACCAAATTTTCAGATCAGGGAAGAATTGGATAATCATGTTATTGCATGGAGAGCAGTTTTTACATGGATATTTTTGGACAACAAGGGATTCTGAGTGTTGAATATTAAAGGAAGCCACCGTGGGCACGCATGATACTTGTTTTGGAGCTGTAATTTCATGGGAAGATAGGATGTGGGCTTGTTAGTAATATTATGTTTCAGAAATTGTTCAGATAAGCAAGTGTTTTTCTCCTGGGAGAATTCCTATTGCAGTTGTAGATTCCTAGAGTCCCAATAGAGATATTTCCTATCCAACCTATGTTGGAGCCAAGGAGGGGAATGGGAAGGCCTGAGGTACTGTGAGCAATGAAGAGAGATCCCATCCTTGGGTTGTGCAAGTTGCGGGGAAGAGAGCTGGTGGACTGGAATTAGCTGTGGGAATTAATTGTTGAGAGGGGGACATTAGCCAGCCTTAGGGACCATCATCTCTTGTGGATTCATAGCCCTAGCTCGGGGGTGACTTGCTATTGATAATTGGAACAAAAATTCTACGGTTGGGAGGAACGCCTGTCCTCTGTAGCGGGTGGCATGTTTACTAAGATAAGTGTTCTTATTTTCTATGTTTATTTATGTTAAATGTTGATATAGTTGTTGTGCGTTTTACTCTAAGTTATCTTGGTTATTATTGCTTACTAGGAGTAGAAAGATGCATTCAAATCTCTATTTATGTTGTTGAATGTTGTTGTACGTGTTTATTTGTTGTTGTACACATTTTAAGTAATGGAATTTACATTTTAAATTTGCATGAGCTAGAATGTCATGTTGTGTGTTATTTCCACATCTAAAATTGGTATCAAAAAAATTTATTTGGTCGTTTTAGCAGTGACATGGCCCAACTTAGGTATGGGTGCATTAAACGAAGACTGAGATAAACAAATTCCAACAACAGTCTCAATGTACAAAACAACCTATAAATGATTGTCTAAGCATACATACTTTAGGTTGGTCTATGGTAAAGAGGTCACGATGCCCTTAGAATTTGTGGCACCAATTATGGGAATTTCTTTCGTGACACAAAAGACAAATTACCAATCTCTTTAGAAGTGGTTCGATGAGTTGATGGAACTCAAAAAAGACCGATTCATTGTAGGTCATAGCTAGTTGGTTGAGAAAAAAAGACAGAAGGCCTGACATGACCACAACATTCAACGCAAAATTCTATAGCCCGATTCTTTGGTATTACTATATCACAGTAAGTTCCTCAAGCACCTTGGTAAACTGGTCATGCAATTGTTAGGGCCATTTCGGTTGGTATAAATTAGTGAGGAAGGGGAAACAAAGTGAGACACACGACAGGGTCAACCCTTCAGAGGACTGATTAATGACAACTGACTAAAGGTGTATTATGGCCGATAGCTGTAGACTGTGCTCTAAATGAACAAACAGTTTCACAATTGGTGTAGGGAAGGAGTAGGTAGGTAGATATAGAGGTAGGTAAAATTATCCAATAAATAACAATATATAAAAAAAGTTAGGTAAACTAGGAAGACAAGACAGGATGCCACATACAAAGATTTTTAAGATTCTACTAGTTGGGAAAAGTAATGACTAATGTATGGGATACTGAATAGGACAATAGGTTATCATTGGTGAAGTACAAGACATAATGTGTTTCAATGTAACCTCCCCAACCACCAACAGGCCGAGAAATTCCACTTTTGGGACATCTCTCTTAGCTCTGATACCTTTTTGTAACGTCCCCGACCACCAACCCCTGTCGGGTAATGCTACCTAAACCACTAAATCTTTGTTTTTTCTGCTCTGATACAAATTTGTAACTTCCACAGCCTCCCAGGCCAGGCCATGCTACTACAAAATATGCTCTGATATACATATATATATTTATAATGAAATTTTAAACTGACACAACATTATGTTCATACACATTTCATGCGGAAGCAACAATAAAACATACATGCAATAAACACAGACAATTATGATAACATTATAACACATGTACCCAATACACATCATACATAGAACATATATTTGGTACTTATATTTTAATATATGACCACAAACTACATGTATACCTTCCATGAACCTCTCATCCTTAGACTACGCTGTTCATCACGCTCAGCAGTGGGTCACCCTTGAGCTGGGACTAAACTCTACCCAGGAAAAATGAATCCTAGACCTAGGTTGAGGCTACGGGAAAATGCACTGTGCAACTAGAAGGATTCTCTCCAAGGAGCCTACTTACGCCCATTTCTCATAGACTCTCATTCCCCACATGCCTGTCCCACCTCGAGAATATGCACCTTCACTATTCCATAGTCCATCAGTTGCTCCACTTCCCTTCCGGGGATTCAACAACATGTCGGATCAAGAATTCTCAGAGCTCCGTAGCTGGTACTGGAATCCCTCCAGGAGAAATCACTTCCCAACAAACTCTCCCACCTAGAGAGAGTTTCTCACAGGCATGAAAACCAACATCTTCAACCACGGACCTGACAACCCGCCTCTTCAATCCACAGCCACCAAAAATCGGGTAAGGCAAGGGGACAACTCATCAATTTACAGAGGTTCACAAAGGTGGAAATGATTTTGGCTGCGTACTTGTTCAGTGCATGCATGAACTACACAAGGGATGGCCAATATGCTGAGGATGAACTCGTGGAAAACCAAATGGCCAGAATGGCCAGAATGTTGAGAGCGAGCAAGGAAAATGGTGAGAATGGTCAGCCTGCAGAATCGTGAGAGAGCAACAAGGGTGAGAGGCAAATCCTCAAGAATGTGGCCTAAATCGTTCATGAACCCCAACAGAGGTGGAAATTCCCACATAAATCTTCATGCATCCCGAGTGACACTTGGCTATCTAAGAGCACACTCCTCTCCACTTGGAGTTTGTTCCTCTCCTCAAAGGAACTTAGGATAAGTGGGTTTATTTTCCCACCTTTAGTACTTTTCAGGAATACATTATAATATTCCCTTGGGTTAATCCCTCAAGCTTAGCCCTTCTTTCCTAGCCTTTCAACCCCATTCCTTTCCCTACCCAGTGGAGCTTAGTCCTCCATAACTCTTTCTTTGTGGTCGGTCTACACACAATGATGTATTTTATTAATAATTTGCATAATTACATATACAAAAATCAGGTCCACTGACCTTACCATCTAGGCTCTTCGGCCTAATAAACACATAAGCCTACCAACTTATAATTACTTGGTTCACCAGCCTACAAACATCATTACATTTCACAAGGGCTCGGCCTTGGGGTATTACAATCCCCTCCCCTTATTTTTTCACTGTCCTCAGTGCAAATCATTTACATAATATCAATAAGATTTTCAAAATCTTCAAAAATATGTGGGTATTCTGCCCACATAGCATCTTCATGCTCCCATGTTGCATCCTCAGGATTGTACCAGGTCCACTGAACTTTTACAAGCCCTATGGCTCGATTTCAGAGCTCCTTGCTTTTCTGGTCCAGTATACGCACGAGTTGCACCTGAAAAGCGCTTTCCTGCTCCACCTAAATCACATTCCAATCAATAACATGATTAACATTAGGTACATATTTCTTAAGTAATGACACACGAAAAACATTATGTATAGACATGCATGTAGGCAATGCAATTCTATATTTTACTGGACCAATCCTCTCTAGGATTTCAAACGGCCCACAATATCGAGTTGCCAACTTTGAACAATTTCCCAACGTTAGGGAGCTTCTGTTGGCCTTCACTCTTAGAAATACATGATCCCGTACTTTAAATTCCCTGTGAGTTCTGTTCTTATCAGCATAAATTTTCTTCTTGTCTTGGGCAACCTTCAAATTTTGTTTAATCTTCAACATTTTCTCTTCCATTTCCTTGAGAAACTCTGACCCAACCATTGCCCTATCAGCTAGGTTGTCCAAGCTTACTGAGGTGTTTCACTTTCTGCCATAAGGTGCTTCAAACGAGCTCATCTTCACTGATGCTTGACACCCTTTGTTGTAGGAAAATTCTACCAAGTGTAGATAATCTTCCCATTTAGATGGTTTTTCCATCACATACATTCTTAACATATCTTCTATCACTTGCTTCACCCTCTCTGTCTTCCCATTAGACTCAGGATGATAAGTAGTACCGAAGTTCAGATTTGTTCTAAACCCTTTGAATAACCCCTTCCATAACTTTGATGTAAACTTTGGGTCTCTGTTAGACACAATTGTCTTGGGTATGCCATGCAAGCGTGCTACTTCCCTCATATAAATATCAACACCGTTAGTTGCCTTATGAGTAGTATTCATAGGAATGAAATGGGAAGATTTAGTAAGCTTGTCCACCACTACCATGATTGCATCATGCTGCTTGCTTGTTCTAGGAAATCCTATGATGAAATCCATTGTCACCACTTCCCATTTCCACTCAGGAATGGGTAATGGCTGTAGTAACCTAGCTGGGTGTCTATTCTCAGCCTTGAACTTTTGACATTCCAAGCATTTAACTATGTGTTCAACAATATCCCTCTTCATATCGGGCCTATAATATTGGCTCTTGATTGTTGAAACTGTTTTCTGATATCTTGGGTGTCTTGCATACGACACATTATGCATCTCTTTTAAAATATCACTCCTCAATTCCAAATAATCTGGTACATAAACTGTGTTTTTGTACAATATAATTCCATCAATTCCCAATTCATAATCTTCAGTTTTCTGCTGCATTTTACCTTGTTGCAATTTTGTTATTAATTCCATGTATTGCAAATCTGCTTTTGCAGCTTCATAAATTCTGCCTTTAATATCCGTTTGGTACATGCTAATGGCTATAGCATGCAATTCATGCACTCTCTTGATGAGTGTGTCAACCACTTTGTTTTCCTTTTCTTTGATGTGATTGATATCAAAGTCATACTCACAGAGGAATTCCAACCATCTACTTTGCCTAGCATTCAAAGTAGGCTGATCAAACAAATATTTTAGACCATTATGGTCTTTCCTTAGCTCAAACCTATTTCCCATGAGGTAGTGCCTCCAATTCTTCAAAACATGCACTATGGATGCCAATTCCAAATCATGAGTGGCATAGAGCGTTTCATGCTCTTTCAATTTTTTGGACTCGAAACATATCACAAACCCATTATGGCTAAGGAATCCACCAAGTCCTTCTTTGCACGCATCTATGCAAACCACAAAATATTTATTTGGATCTACGATCTTCAGAATTGGAGCACTAGTTAACAACTGCTTCAATTGTTGGAAACTCTTTTCACATTCTTCTGTCCATTGAATCTTCTTCCCCTTCTTTTGCAAGGAAGTGACGGGATGAACTATTCTCAAAAATCCTGCAATGAACCTTCTGTAGCAGCCAGCTAGACCAATGAAGGATCTGACTTCTATCACATTCTTAGGTGTTGTCTACCCTTTAATGGCCTCAATCTTTTTAGGGTCCACTTCTATCCCTTATTCAGATATGATATGCCCCAAATAGTGAATTCTGTTTTGATAAAATGAGCACTTGCTCAACTTGGCATATAACTGATTCTCTCTTAGCACTTGCAAAACCATCCTCTGATTATGCTCATGCTCTTCCTCTCACTTGGAATATACAAGGATGTCATCCAAAAAGATAATGACAAACTTGTCTAAATATTCTCGAAAAATGCCATTCATTAAGTACATAAAAACAACGGGTGCATTTGATAACCCAAATGGAACAACTGTGAAGTCATAATGACCATACCTTGTCTTGAAGGTGGTCTTTCTGATGTCTTCCTCTTTAATCCTTACCTTATGGTATCCCGACTTGAGATCAATCTTTGAAAATATTCTATCATCCTTCAATCGATCGAAGATATCATCAATCCTTGGCAGAGGATACTTGTTCTTTATAGTCACTTTGTTCAACTGTCTGAAATCGATGCACAATCTCAATGTACCATCTTTCTTCTTCACAAACAAGATTGGGGCACCCCAAGGTGACACACTTGGGCATATATACCCCTTCTTCAGAAGTTCTTCAAGATGCATTTGCAACTCCTTTAGTTCGGGTGTAATCATTCTGTAAGGAGTCTTTGACACTGGAGCTTCTCCAGGCATTAAAT
Organism: Picea mariana; assembly: GCA_032191745.1. NCBI lineage: Eukaryota > Viridiplantae > Streptophyta > Pinopsida > Pinales > Pinaceae > Picea > Picea mariana. Next base: position 8,288 of record JASDQU010212538.1, read on the forward strand.
TTATAGAGAAATCAATATCTCTCTTTGGGGGTAGTCCTGGTACCTCCTTGAACACATCTTCAAAATCTTCCAGGATTGCATGATCCTCCAAATTTGGCATCTTATCCTTAGGTCCTTCATACGGGCTGCAAATATTTGACAACCTTTCCTATAGCATTTCTTTAGCTGCATTGCTGAGATTTCCCGGACAACAATCACCTTGGGAATTCCTTGGACTATTTTCTGATTTCCTTCCTCATCCAAGAAAGTGAATGCCTTGTTATGGTAGTCTAATATGGGATGGTGTTGGTCCAACCAATCCATACCAATTAGGGAATCATATGATACCAACGACAAGTTGTTCACATCTGCCTTGGTACATAGTCCATTCATGCCCACTAGACATGATTTAACCAACTCAACAAATTTTCTCTTGGCTCCTGTATCCAACTATACCGACCAAGATTTCCCATGCTTACTTCTTGGAAAAATAAATCTTTTCACTACCTTAGGGTCTATATAGCTATGACTAGCCCCCGAATTAATTAAAATAGTAAAGGCATGGTTATTGATCATACCTTCAACTTCAATCATGTGTGATTGAAACTGAGCTTGCTTGTTGTCCAAGGCTTCATAGATCCTTGGTACTCTTCTTCCCATGTCCTCCATTGTTTCTGCTTTTTGTGCATGGTGGACAACTCTTACCTTGTCACTTTTGCGAAGACAATCTCTATACTTGTGGTCTCCTTTACAACCCCAACATTGAATGGGTGCCTGCCTTGACCTTTGCCCTTCTACCTCAGCCATTCTATGCTCTCTAAAAAATGGCTTTCCTTGAGGATTGTTTATGAAAAATGGAGGCTTGTTTCCCTTCTTCCTCTGTTCCTTCTTGAACTTTTTCTTGTCCTCCCAAGCCTTTTGGAAAGTAAGCTTTCCTTTTTGTTGATCATATAATCATTTTTCTCTCCTTATAGTTTCTTACATAGCCTTGGGATCATCATATTGGATTTTATCACTGATGAAAGATGACAACTCACTCAGGTACCTTTGAATATTCACTGTCTCATCCTTGATGAAGGAGACATACTTCAACAACTCTAAGAATCTCCTTTCATATTCATCAATAACCATGCTGCCCAGTTTAAGTTCAAAGAACTCTTTCATATTTTTGTCATAATACCTCTTGGTTAGGTATTTCTTCTCAAAATGCCTCTTGAAATCCTTCCAAGTCACATTTTTCTCCCTAAGGTGCTGTACTTGCACCAACTAATCCCACCACATGGATGCTTTTCCTTTAAGTTGGTATATGACAATTCTTCCCTCTGGATGAGAAGAATAGTTATGCAATTGGAAGTACTTCCTCATGCCTAACCACCATGTATCTGCATGTTCATCCTTATTGTGCTCACCATCAAATGTAGGAGGTTTGATTTTGTTCATTTCCCCTCATAGCTCATCCACCTCAGACATTTTATGCTTCCTAACAGGGGATGGGCTTGAGATGTTGTGTACTCTCTTATTGGAATGCATCGTTGAGTGTTGGTGATGTTGGCTATCACTTTTTGTTCTTCCATGACTTCCTAATTTGCTTGAGCCACTCTCCTTATCCAATTTATTTTCTATTCTTTCAAGGATCTACATCAACTTTATGTTGAATTCTCCTTGTTTTTCCATGGCCTTCATGAGATTTTTGTTATCTTCTCGGTGAGTCTGGACATCTTTCTACAACTTTTCAATGATTTTCATCATGTTTCCTTCTTTATCTATCTCTTCTCCATGCCCATTGGAGTTTGATCCTTAAACTTATAAATGGACATCCATTCCTCTAACTTCATTTTTCAAACTGTAAGCACCCTGTTCCTTCCCCATTTCTCTGCAGTATGCGACAATTTGGTTCGGTTTTGACAATCATTAACTCTGCAAAATGTGCAGTCAATCGAGTTTTGTCAGGCTATCAGACTTTAATATTTTTCTAGAATAAACCAATCTGATTCAACAAAAACAATATCAGATTCCATTTTCTATAGGTTTGGGCCAGTCAAGAAGCCCTCGGGCTCCAATCTCTAAGCCTAGTTCCGTTTTGCAACAATTTTTGGGTGCTAGCCCCTTTTTCTTCAGCCCTTGGTTTGCATGTGACCACGGATGTGACCCAATGCTAATGATTTGGGTTCTTATCTAGAGCCTTGAAACTTCGGGCTCTGGGGCTTCAGGGATATGAGATTTCATAGCTTTGAGCTTCGACGGATTTCCCATCTGCACACACAAAAACTCCTGAACTATGAATCTCCTAATATTTCTATGTCACCCTGGTGACAACATCGTGTCACTTTACTTCGGTGTTACAGAACTTCAGGGGTTTTTCCTCTCATTCCATCATGAGCCATTTATTTCAGAGTGTCAAGTCTCCAAACTTCACAATTTGGCGCCATGCATCCATTGGGGCCCACGATTTCCGTGCTTGAACTAATAAATACTAAAAAAGTCACATCAAACTTTACACTTTCTTTTTTCAAATTGTAGGGACATGGGTTGGTGGTTTTGGAGTAACCCTCTGATCATTCTGCAATTATCCCCACACTGACACATGCCCCTTCTAAAAAACCATGGTTTGGATTGTGGGACCACCTTATAGAATTATCTGTTGCACAAGTTCGATCTACGCAATGCCGCCCAACCATTGATCTTGATAGATCGTGATAAAAGTTAATGCGGGCCCAATCTAGCTAACTTCTCCGCCAAGCTTAACTACCTTGTGCCACCACTAGGAGCACCACGTGGCAGGACACACGAAGCCAACACATGGCCCAATTAGGTAGGTGACATATGTCACATTCTAACTGCATTTCTATCATACAAAGGTTCTTAACTCACTGACACATGGCACACATCCCATGTGTCCACATCATCCCTAGTGATGTCAGCAAGCCACGTCACTTCGGGACATTGGGCTTCGGGATATTTCACCTTAGCATACCCCGTTTCTCTCGAACGCCGAACTCCTGAACTTTCTTACCTTCCTCTCTTGGATTATCCCTATGGTTTTGATCCGTCCTTGGTAAAATCCAATGGTAGAATCTATTGTGTAGATCTTCTTTGGGACTTCGAAACTTCGAGCTTCGACCCTTTTTTCTCTATCATACATAAACTTCACCAAAGTCATGAAGTACGAAGTACTTAGGGGTTAATCCTCATGCACCTTTCTCCAGATATGACGGTTGTGAAGGATCCTCCTTCTCCTGAACAAATCCCACAACTCACCTTCAAACCTTGCGGTTCCAAACACACGGTTACTGCAATCTCTTTTCTCTGCTATATTTCTTGAACCACTATACCTCCTGAGATTCCAAACATGGCCAAGGTGTTCTGTTGGCACTCTAAAATGCTCTTGAATTCAAATTTTGTCCTTCTCAACAACAATTTTCTCTGATATTTTGATTCCATAACTACTTATACGGCCTAATTCAGGCTCAGTGTCGAAAACTGGGCTCTAAACTTCAATTTTGTCTATTTCGAAAACAATTTCCTTTTGAAACCTTCTGTTCAACTTCCACTTTCCTGTCCCATCCAGGCTCAGTGTTGAAACCTTGGCTCTGATACCATTTTGTAATGTCCCCAACCACCAACAGGCCAGACAACACCACTTTTGGGACATATCTCTTATCTCTGATACCATTTTGTAACGTCCCCGACCACCAACCCTTGACGGGTAACGCTACCTAAACCACTGAATCTTTGTTTTTTCTTCTCTGATACCAATTTGTAACTTCCCCAGCCTCCCAAACCATGCCATGTTACTAAAAAATATGCTTTGATATAAATATATATATTTATAATGAAATTTTGAACCGACACAACATTATGTTCATACACAATTCATGCAGAAGCGACAATAAAACATACATGCAATAAACAAAGGCAATTATTATAACATTATAACACATGTACACAATACACATCATACAAAGTACATATATTTGGTACTTATCTTTTAATAGATGACCACCAACTACGTGCAGACCTTCCATGAACCTCCCATCCTTAGACCACGCTGCTCATCACGCTTAATAGTGGGTCACCCTCGAGATGGGACTAAAATCCACCTAGGGAAAAGGAATCCTAGACCTAGGCTGAGGCTACGAGAAACCACACTATGAAACTAGAAGGATTCTCTCTAAGGATCCTACTTATGCCCACTTCTCATGAAATCTCATTCCCCACATGCCTGTCCCACCCTGGGAATATGCACCTTCACTGTTCCACAATCCATCGGCTGCTCCACTTCCCTTCCAAGGCTTCAACAACAAGCCAGATCAAGAATTTTCAGAGCTCCGTAACTGGTACTGGACTCCCTCCAGGAGAAATCACTTCCCAACAAACTCTCCCACCTGGAGAGAGTTTCTCACAGTCCTGACAACCTACTTCTTTAACCACGGACCTGACAACCCACCTCTTCAATCCACAACCACCAAAAATCAGGTAAGGCAAGGGGATGACTCATCAATTTACAGAGGTTCACAAAGGAGGAAATGATTCTGGCTGCATACTTTTTCAGTGTGTGTGTAAACTACACAAGGGATGGCCAGCATGCTGAGGATGAACTCGTGGAAAAATAAATGGGCATATTGGTCATAATGTTGAGAGAAAGCAAGGAAAATGGTGAGAATGGTCAGCCTGTAGAATCGTGAGAGAGCTGCAAGGGTGAGAGACAACTCCTCAGGAAGGTGGCCTGAATCATTCATGAAACCCAACAAAGGTGGAACTTCCCACATAAATCTGCATGCGTCTTGGGTGACACTTGGATCTCCAGGAGCACGCTCCTCTACACTTGGAGTTTGTTACTCTATTCAAAGGAACTTAGGATAACTGGGTTTATTTTCCCAACTTTAGTACTTTTCATGAATACATTATAATATTCCCTTGGGTTAATCCCTCAAGCTTATCCCCTCTTTCCTAACCTCTCAGCCCCATTCCTTTCCCTACCTAGTGGAGCTTAGTCCCCCATAACTCTTTCTTCATGGTCGATCTACACATAACGATGTATTTTATTAATAATCTGCATAATTACATATACAAAAATTAGTTCCATTGACCTTATCATTTAGGCTCTTCAACCTAATAAACACATAATCCTACTAGCTTATAATTACTTGGATCACCAGCCTACAAACAACATTACATTTCACAGGTTCTCGACCTTGGGGTATTACATTCACAGTAGTGAAGGGTGAAGTTATCATATTCAACTAGGTATGAGAGACACAAACAATTATGGAAGCATGTTCCAGGAGGCACAACAACGATATGGTGGCACAATATGGTCCACGACACATCATATCCGGACACCAAGTAGATCGGGAGAAATTATCCTAGCAGATATAAAAAGTCAGCTGAAATCCTACCTGGAAGGGAAAGGGTCCATGAGGGAAAACAAATCCATGCCTATTTATATTCCCCATATCTAGTGCCATTTCATTCGCTACGAGTCACTCACTACAAACAATAAGTCTAAATAATAGAGTCAGGATCATCGATAAGATAAGAAGTTCGACTAGAGGAGCAAGAAGTGTCAGGAATTCGACTTCAACTGAGCCTTCCCAGGAATGATGGATACTTCCAACATGCAAGGGGTACATACTTGAATATAGTATACACAAGAGGCCCAATGACGATGAAGGCTATGCATGAGGGAAAGATCCCCCTGGTTAGTGACCTGAAAGTCACTAGGGGTTCAAGTCCAATAGGAAGGACTTGGCCTGGATGGCGCAAGTGGTTTTGGACAATATACTGAAATAAATTTATCCTCATATAGTCCAGACAAATATTGAGGAGTAAGAGGTCAAGATCTTAAATATGGAGAGCCTCATTCACATCTAAGTTCCAGGGGATCGTCGACAACTTACAATTAGTGGACCTAACAAATTCATCCAGTAGCTATTGACCAAAAAACATCGTTGGCTCGAGGATGATCCAACTAATAGTGTTGGGGGATTTTTGGCACCTAATATTTTACAGAGGCTATGCACGCGCCAAAAATTAGCACTGCACAGGTGACAAACTTCAACATCTGTGCCAACCAAGGATTTACTATGCGCACAAACCCATTTTTTATTGTGCGCAAGGACTTAAAGAAATCACATATAGGCTAGATTCGAAAAGATCTCCGAGAATCATTGTAACTAATTTTGTAACAACTCGATTGGTCATGATCGAGGTTATGATGAGTTGGAAAGTTTGTTATGATTTCCATGCTCTGTGGAATATATGGGGGGATTCATGTGGATATGTAAGGGTTGGGATTTTGAGTAAAGAGAGAGTTCATTGTTATGTGAGATATAGATGAGTCAGAGCTTGAGTTATGCATAGTTCTTATGTCTTGTAATGTTTAGTTTTGTTATGGATGAGAGAGAAAGTAGATCGATATCTGAGCACATGATTCATCTCTGTTTTGAATGTTAACGCATCTTGAACAAGATTCAACCTATGTGTATGAAAATTTATGTGAATTCCCTTGAGCTTAATGAATGGAATGAATGAATACAACATGAAGCACATTTATCTTTGTATCTAATGAGTTATGACTTTAATGTATGCCTGTTTTATGTCATTAATCCCAATAGATTGGGATAGCTATGAATGAATGAATGACTAGTTAACGAGTGTTTCCTGTATGATTTATTCCTTCACACCTTGCACAAGACTGATGGTATCTGTGATTCTCATGGTGTCTTGGGTGAGATCTTCTTCAATCCTTGGATATTGAATATTCCAGTGCCTATGGTTTTTTTTTGGTAAATCCTATGAAGCCCTAGGTATGTAACCCCCCAGTCAAGCCAACAATCATCCAAGACCAAAATGACAAACTTATCCAAATAGTTTTTGAATATTCCATTCATTAATCACATAAAGACAATTGGTGCATCGGTCAATCCAAATTGCACCACTACAAATTCATAATGCCCATTCGAAATGTTGTCTTACAATTTTTTTCTTCCTTGATTCTCACGTGGTGATATCCTTATCTCAAGTCTATATTTGAAAATATCTTTTCTCCTCCTAGTTGATCAAAGAGGTCATCAACTATGGTAGAGGGTATTTCTTCTTCACAGTGGCTTTGTTCAACTATGTAAAATCAATACACAACCTCAATGTTACTTCCTTCTTTTTCAAAAAGAGTATTGGTGCTCCCCAAGGTGAGACACTTGGGCATATGCACCCTTCAACAATTCTTCTAGCTACATTTGTAATTGTTTTAATTCCAGTGTACTCATTTTTCAATGAGTCTTTGATACTAGGGAAACTCCTGGTATTAAATCAGTAGAGAAATCTATATCCCTCTTTGGTGGCAATCATGACATTTCCTTGAATACATCCTCAAACTCTTGCAATACTGAAAGATATTTAATACCTGGCCCTTTGGTCTTGTTTGGCTCCTCCACATGAGCCACAGACAATTGATATCCTTTCTTGAAACATCTCTTCAGCTGTAAGGCTGAAATATCCCTTATAGAAACATGTCTTGGAATTCCTTGCATAATGCTATGCTTTCTCTCTTCATGAAGACATGTAAATGTCTTATTATGGAAATCTAGGAAAACATGATGCTTTTCCAACTAATCCATTCCAATTAATATATCATAAGATCCTAATGATATGATATTCATATCAACATTCGTATTCACTCTATTTAGATCTACTAGACAACCTTTGACACTCTCATTGATCCTTCTTTTGGTTCCAATGGCTAGTTGAACCAACCATGATCTTTCAAGCTTACTTTTCATCAAATCAAATCTATCCACTACTTTAGGATCAATGTAACTATGGATTTCTCTTGAATCAATCAAAATAGAAACATGATAATTTATAATCTTACATTCCACCTCAATCATATGGGATTGATGTTCTTCTTGTCAATTTTCTAGGGCTGCATATATCCTTAGAATATTTCTTCCCATGTCTTCCACTATAGCATCCTTCTCAAATTGTGCAATGTCATCATTTTTCCTTCTCTGCGAGGGAAATATTTCTACATGTGATCTTATTTACATTCCCAAAATTTGATTGATATCCTTCCCCTTTTTCCCAAGGAGTCTTCCATCTTGGATTCATTCTTAGCACACTGATTTTGCCAATATGTATTAGGATTGTTTCTAAAAGAAGGTTTGAATCCCTTTCTTTTGTGATCTAATTTCTCCTTCTTCTTATCCTTCCAATATTTTTAAAAATCTTCTCTACCTTTGCCTTTCTCATAGAGGTACTTTGATCAAGGTGGATATTGGTGGCCACCCACCTATTTCAATTGGCTCCTCTTGAAAATTTATAGTTTAGAATGTTCTTGTGTACTTCTTTGTAATTGTGGATTCTACACTTCCAGGGTTGTTTGAATCCCTACAGATATTCTAGGGGGATACTGGTGGCCTCCTATCACACACACCCCCCGCTGCAGCGTAATAGATTTTTTTTTTGCCTTTTCTCGAGGGATAGAATCCCCGAAATCCTACGGGGCTTAGTACAGGCTGCAGACACCTCCTTTGCCTCAACAAAGTTTCTGCGCGACCTCCTGGTCTTAAGGATTGTTTAGTTTCTTTTATGAGCCAAAGCGGCTCCTTCGATTCCTTGCTGAAATCTCAATTCAATCGATCCACAGGTCCTTCGGAAGTTCCCCTGTGCGAACAGGACTAGGTGCGAGCTCCACGACTCCCAAGCGACCACAGCACTATGACCAAGGCCTATTCCCAAAGGCTCTTGTCACAAATCGCCATCACACAAGTTCGTGAGTCGAAGCTCTCCACTCCTCCTTTCTAACCTTGCGATACCCGAGATCACGAAATGGGTATAGCTCCCTTCTGTCAGCGCCCTCTGTGTGTGACCAATGGCTAGGCTAAGTGCTAGCTCCCATCACAACTTCACGACTTCGCACGTCGAAAGGTTGAGCATTCATGCTCTTACCCCGCAAATCCTTGAGATGCGAGAAGTCAATGGAGTATTAACTCCTTTCTCCAGGCAACGCGTGTCCGCCCATCAATCATACGGGCCCCACTTTGTGGTTATGCCACGTGTTCCTTCATGCCTAGATTTTGGCACTTCGTGACTTTTGATGTCGAGAAGAGGTTCTCTCAACCTCCAAACCTTCGAAGGCGTGATGAAGCTCTTGATCCAACGATCCTCCCTTGACCTAGATTCGATGGCTATCCTTGCTCCTCGCGATTTCGCCACTCACGACTTGGAGCACCCAACTCCTGGGCTCTCATCTTATGAACCTCCAAGTTCATGAGATTACTCAATTTCTGCCACCTGTCCTCCTCAGATGGATGGTCCTGACCTTCTCGCGACTTTTCCACTCGCTAAGTCTAGGCGCCCAACCTTGGCACCTTCCCTTCACGAAACCCCGAGAAGCGATGTTAGCTTTCCCTCTCGCATTCTCGCTATTCACGAATTTGCAAGTTGAAGGGTTGAACTCTCGCTCCCTTATCTCATGAATCCCTGAGACATGAGAGGTCAATGAGTGTTGACTCCTTTCACTAGGTGACACATGTCCGCCTATCTATTGCACGGGCCCACCTTGGGGTTCTACCACGTGTCCCTCGTCCCTAGCTTCGACACTTCGTGACTTCGCTTCTCGAAGCGCTACCTCCTCTGTATCATGACACCCAAAGTGCCGAGATCCTGAACTCCTCTCTACTCCTTATGGAAACTCGCGACTTCAAGACTTTCGGGACAAAAGTATCGACCTCCTATCTGCCGATATGCCGAAATGATGAAATTCCGACATGTTGTCAATGCGGGTCCCACAATGGAGCTTCCCGCCTTTTTGGAGTTTCGGACTTCGCGACTTCGCGAATCCTGATGCTAAGCTTTCGGTTCTTCAACCCACGAAACCCTGAAATACCAAGTTCCGATGCACTTCACCAATAACTTGCTCACACAAATCCTTTCGCCCCTTCGGGACTTCACCTTTCGCGACCTCGCGAATCTTGAGGCAAGGGTTTTAACCCTTCAAATCGTGAATCCACGAAATGAGATTACGCGAGTGATCCAACGGTTCTTGTCAACTCAAATCCTACGGTCTGATTTCTCCCGAACTTAAAACTGGAAAATAGGCTTACCATAACTCCCCCACTCCTCTGCAAGATCGAACGGCTCTCGAGACTTCGCGAATTCTCCACGGAGAATTCCGACCATCCAATGCCTCCTTGATGACTCTTGCAAAGTGAACACGGTAATTCCTTCGCTGCTATTTCAGGATTTCAAGAGGATCATTCTTCCTTGTACAGGGTTACAAAGACTTG
>JASDQU010212539.1:8301-18567 GCA_032191745.1 Picea mariana
TGTGATAAAGTAGTGGACCTGATCCTTGAGGGGGGTTTGGTGGGGTTGTACTTCTCCCTTGAGAAGAAGTTTGCCCCTCGCCTCCTTGTGAAGGAGAGCTAGTGGATGGATGACCTTGGGGATTGGACCCAAGTAAAGTGGAACCAAAAAAAGTTGATCCCAAAATAGTGGCACTCAAAGGGGTGTGAGATGGTTGAGTCGGTGACTTGGAAAGACTAGGAACTCCTCCTAGAATAGGAGGGAGAATCAACAAGTGGAGATTCCTAGAACGACAGGGATTTTGTGGGTCCTCTATGTTGTCCGACTAGCAAAGTGAATGTGTGAATGGTGATGAGATAAATAAATGAACAAGAGACTTGTATAATTTGGACCTTCACAATATATCTCACAATCACATGTAATCAAACGGGCATCATACATAAATCAACTATAAATAAGCCTACATGTGGGTAGGTGGATTTTGTCCATGTGGGAGAACAAAGAAAACAAATGCTCGTGTCCTAAAAGATGTATCTTCATTCCTCTCAAATAGCACTGGACCTTCCAAGAGCACTCAACAGTAGGGTCTGAAGCCACTGGAAGAGGAACTAGTGAAGGATGAAATAATAAGTTATCAACCATTCACGGGTATCTCCCTGCCTTATGGTGTAGGAACACTTGACTTGGAGGATTTTAAAGTTTCATATTTTTCAACTTATAATGTTTGAAAATGTGAGAACCAAATAACGGGGGGCTATTTGGATGCCTACCCTTGAGATCCTACCTAGACTAAAAAAATTCTTTTGGCACCTCCTATGGAGGAAAACTTAGTGAGTTTTTTAGAAAAAAAATTAGATGTGGTGGGCTGATAGATTGGGGGTGTGAACCAATCTCATTTGAATTAAGTGGGTGTGGATAATTTCTTCAAGAAATAGTGGGACATTTCAGAATTCCTTTGGAGAAAACCTACTTCAACCTACACAATTCAAGATGGAAATTATGTGAGTGAGGAGTGTCTTTGTGTGCGAGCAAGTGATAAAATGTGCCAAATTTTAATAATTTAGATGTAAATTTTCAACATGTGGACTTCCTGTGGTCCTTAAAAATCTTGGTTACCTATATTACTAGATGCCATTGGTACAACCTTGCAGAATTTTTAAAATCCCTAAAGAACTAGCATGTGGACGTATGGATCCTTACCAATCCTTTAAAATCCCTAATGTTTTTTATACTAAGAAAGCTTGAAAAAATATCCTAGATTGTAAGCATGTGGGCATGTATGGGCCCGTTACTTTGATATTTAAAGTCTCCTAGTGATGTAAACTAAGAAAGTAATTTCAAAAACTATCCTAATTTTGCAACATGTGGGCATGTATGGGCCCTTACAAATTTAAGATGATTTCAAAAAGAAACTAAGAGGAGCCCTAGGGGGGATTTGTTGATCCGAAAAGATCTTTTACACGACTATGGTTGAGTTATTAAGCATGTGTTGATTAACCAATTAGGAAGTGTTGGACCTTGACCAAGTTTTGGGAGCACTTGGTCATATTTGACCGTTTTGGGGACTTCAACAGCCTGTTGAAGATGGAGCACCAGACGAAGTAGATATCACGGGATCTCGGCCCACTTTTGGGCCCATTTTGGGTTGTGGGAATATGTAATGGGAAAGGGATGTCATTCTGTGGGTTCACCCATGCTTAGGCCCATTTTTGTAAATGTATCAATAGACGTCTAGGCATCTAGTAGAGTATCCATTGTATCTATTGTATCTATTATATCTATGTGATATAGGCTATGTGCCAAGTGGGATCTCTGTGATCAAGGTGTTGTGAATTCTATAGGCTTGCAGAACTTAGTGCAAGTCCCAGTGTGGAGATATAGAAGGATTTGTGTTGTAAGGAAAGGAAGAAGGATCTAGCGAGCTGCGCAGATCTTCTGTCTTATGCGTAGTAGGTTTTTATGGCTCCGTGCTTGTAATCGATTGGATTTACTAATAGAAGAAGAAGAATTGGTGGATGTAGCCCCAGGGTGGGGGTGAACCATGTAAATCTGTGTGTTATGCTCTATGCTTTGACTTGATGTGTTTATCTATGCTTTTGCTAAGTGCTTTGATATATTTAGATAGATATACTTATGCTTTTTGCTTCATTAGATGTGTATGAATAGTAGATCTCATATGTATGAATATTCTTAGTGTTGATCTACTGGATCTGATCTATTTTACTATTACTAAGTACTAAAATACCTTGGAACTAAGTGAATGTTGTGATGCTCTGTGCTATCTGTGAAGTATAATAAGGGTTGAATATTGATGAATGATCAATGCTAAGTGCTCTGTAAATGATATAATCACAGATATGTGTCCCAGCTAAGGTTGTAGACACCTGAGTCTTGCAACCACCCCTACCTCTACCTCGGGTGAGACCTCATATGCTTCGCAGGTGTTTTCGAAAGGGCCAATAGTTAGGGTTTTGTTGGTGCGTTGTTGTAGCCTTGAACCCTGGGTCTTTCCCTGTGCCAACAAATGGTTCTATTTTCGGGACGTGAAACTGTGATTTTTAGGAATTGAGGAAGAAGAATATTTGTGCAAAGATTCATCCTGAAATTGTGGAAGCTCTGTGCGTGGATATTTTCCCTAGTGTGTAGTATTTCACTTGATTTGAAAATCTCTGTGCTAAAGAAAGAAGGCCAGATCTAAAGAAAAGAAGAAAGATCTGAACGCTTTGTGCTCTAAGAAAAGTAAAAGTGGAAATTTATGAAGAAAAGAGGTTAGATCTGCAGAAAAGAGGTAAGATCTGTAAGCTATGTTCTCTCATAAAGGTAAGAGTAGTTAAAAGTTTTATATCTAGAGGCTTTGTGCTCTGTAGAAGTAAGATAAGTGAAATTTTTTGTTTCTAAGGTATGGATCTAGGTATGTTTAATAGATTTTATCCTAGTTTGAAAACTGGGGCACTGATAGATGAAAGAAGGTTTGATATGAGTAGATTCGATAAGAATAGTGATAGATATGTTATACCTATGCATAGAAAAAATATTTGGACTAACAAAGGAATGCAGGATCCTAGAAAGAATTTTTTGCAGATTAGCTACCATGATCCTAGTGCACAGTATAGAAGAAGTTGGGGATCATTTAAAATAAAGAGAGGAGTGAACTTCTGTTACAGTTGCAGAAAACCTGGACATCTTGCTAAGGAATTCCCTGCTAGAGGATCTAGTTGTCTTTGTTGCAAAGATATGGACCATGAGGTATTGGATTGCCCTAGAATGATCGCTAGGCTGGAAGAAATGAATCTGAATTAGGAAAACCCTAAGCCAGATCCAGAAGAGACAGAACCCCAGCAAGAATCAAAGAAGGTATTGATACAAATGAAAGAGACCCTAAATGACCACCGATATGTTAGGCTATCAAATATTTTCAAAGAAAAAGAATGCATTGAAGCAAGGATAGGAGACTTCGACATTGACTCTGTCCTTGATGAAGAGACACAAGTGAACATTATGCTAGAAAGAACTTGGGAAGCTATAGGGAAGCCTGCTATGATCCCTTCATTAGGAGGAATAGGACTATTCAGAGGAAAATTGATGATGTTATGTGGAAAGCTCACTTAGATAGATATTACAATCAATGGAACTTCGACAAAGGAAGACTTTGATATTATTCAATTCATTGAAGACAATGCCTCATTTACCATGTTACTAGGAAAATCTTAGATTGATAGAGATCAAGCTAGAAAGAAGGAAGAAGAAGATGTCTTAGAACATAAGAGAGAAGAGTTAAAATATTTCATGACCCAAAAGATTTCACAGTTGATTGAATAACAGGGGAACAAATCGAAGCTACCTGACACTAGAAGCCTAGATATCGAAGCTACAGGAACATCATAAGACATACCAAAGGATGAAATTTATGCCCCAGATAAAGAAGAAGTGATACACTTGAATCCTAGGAAAGGATCTCAGTAGCATGAAGTGACTATGCCCAAGGAAAATAAGAATCAGAATGGGAAAAGAACCACTGGGACGAAGCTCATGGGTAAAAAGGATAGGAAGCTACATAAGAAGAAGTTCAAGATTGAGAAGTTATAACAGGTTCCAGAGGGTACCCCGCAGAAAGAAAACTTGCATAATTTGAACTTCGCCGAGATATCAGACCAGTGACATAGGCCACTTCGCCGAGGCAAAGCAATATAGTCATTGCAAGATGATATAACCATTTGTGTGTTGCTTCAAACAGTTGGAAAAACATTTATGGTTCACCACCAGACCATTGGATTGCGCCATAACGAAGATAAAAAGAGTTAATGAGGCTCATAACTGTTGCAAGTAAACTGTTGCCAAGGTTGCCTCTTTATCTCATCACGCCACGAATGAAGAAAACGTTTTTCAACTGAGAATTCAAATCTTGCAGACTAGAAATTGCATACAGTGGTCATTATGCTCTTGTTGTTCACTTTAATATAGTGTATAAGACCGTCGTAAACCTGATTATTTTATCCTAAGCACATATGTCCAATGAGCTTACCGCTACTGAAGAATTTGTAACAGAATTTCTCCTTGAAATAAGAACTGAGAGAGTCATGTCGAAGAGAGGGTTATGCACAGGATTACAAGCATCATCAACGAGAGGACTAGCATCCTCTCCATCCACCGCTCACATCAATCTGTCCCAACCAGCCGATGAGAAATGTACTAAGCACAGAGATGACCTTGCCAATGCCAAGTTGATTCCAAGAATTATACCTACCTATCTACCCCCTCTGAGTGGTGCCATCAACCGTGACAGTGTACCCCGAGTGTTTGAATATGTTGTGATCAATGTGTACCTTCTGAAAGGGGTGCACGCAGTTTGCGTTGACCAGGATAAGCTCACAACACTGAAATTTAGTGACTTCAATATTGGAGACCAAAAATCTTATAGCATGTTGGCCCCACATAAGTACTTGACCAGGACCAAAGGCAAGAATTCAAATATTATCCTACATCCATGGACACAGAACCTCGCATAGTCCGCATTTCTTAATGTGATGAATATCCCGTACTTCGGCTGACACCAGGAAGTAAACGCATGCATGAAATTGTTGTTGTCTTGCTACCATAGAGGTTACTTATGGTTGAACCATCACATCACTGTGGATCTGACCTTGATCAATCAGATCATAGGGCTAAGCATGTAGGGCCCTGACCCACAGGAGTTTTACCCTGGAAAGACCTCAGACCAAGCATTAGCCCAACGAATCAAATAAACTTATGGAGATGTAGAGAAGGGTACGCGAGGTTACAAGGTATCCTCTATCTAGAGAGGTGCAGTGCACCTCACATATCAGTTGATCGCAGGCAAGCTAGTTCGTAAGAACCGACCCACCCAAGTAACTGGCTTCATTGTTGACCTCACCGGAAAGTGTGTAGAAGGAATACAGATGAATTGGGCACAGTACCTCATGAACTAGCTAGAGCTTGATTGCATAGGAGCACAGGACCAAGGATATGAGTTCCACTTCAGTTGGCTTCTCATATTGATATCTTTCATCGCTTGGGAGATGCTGGAAGGTGTGACCTTCCTGGACATCAATCCCTTTGAGCCTTTAGCTATGAAGTTCATAACCTTGTGGTACTCGAGTGATATGAACAAGCAGTCGCAATCCAATGTCATCTTCCATGCCTACTACAATCAATTGAAGATCGTAATCCAGTCTACACCGTGCATCACTTCGAACACCTTCTACAAGTTTCGGCCCCTGATGAAGTTCAATGCAGATAAGCACTTTATATACATCACAACACGCATTGATGAGCACAAGCAAAAGTTATAGTCCTATTACAAGTTGAAAGAAGATGACTTTGGAGGAGATTACCAAGGAGTGGTCGACAAACTTCCTCATCTCAGCAGACCTCATGGATAATTCTAAGATAGACAGTCCAAAACTTGTGCATAATACCCCTGGACCAAGCAAGACTAAGGAAGATGAAGAAGTTCAAGATGTCAATAGTACTTCTATGAATACCAATTCGATCTCACCTGCGTAGGGAGGTGATGGTGGAGAGCCAGGTAACATAGAGGTTGAGCAAAATAAAGGCGAAGTTACACCACCTAGAGAGGAGGAGGATCCCTCCAAGAAAATGAAGGTTACCCACCAAAGCCTTCGTCCAAGAAGAAAGATAAAGCAACCAGAACCATGTTTGAGATTGTTCTCACTATGGACGAATTCGACTTTATAATCATTGCACTAAACGACACTTCGCTAGAGATAGCAGAAAAGCAGGAAGCCAAGTAGGAGGAAGTGTTTAGTCACATAAGGGACGATCTTCAAGGAGTACAACAAGCAATATAGTCTAGCCATGCAATTTCCACTATGCCCCTACCATCAGGAACACCAGACTTAGGTGATGATCCAACCCAACTACATTGGATTGTTGATACAGTCAAAGCTCAGTTGCGACGAGCTAAAGAAGAGACAACACAAGCCACCTATGCTTTAGCACAAGTTCAGAAAGACCTTGAGGACCACAGAAGTACTGCAGAAAAGGAAAATCTCACTCCACAAGCAAAATGGGACGAAGAGAAAGAAATGCTACAGAAAAACAAGGAACAATTGCTCGCAGAGCAACTTGAAGTATGGGAAAGGGTTCACAGTGCACTTCGATCCGTGACAATCATAGAAGTGAAAACTAAAGAATGAGTCCCATAGCAGGTGGCACAACTCAAAGAAGTAATACAACAGCTTCAGCAGTGCATTGCAGATCTGAAACTTCGTACCATACCTGAGACTCCTCAATAAATTAGAGACCTAAGAGAGGCAACTGCTCACAGTGCATTTGGCAAAATGAAATCCCTTGCCTTGGAGTGCAAGTAGCTGAGCTCTAGGAGTGCTCAGACATATCAAAACCTTACAAAAAATCCAGAGTTACAGGCGTTGGAGTCACAGCTCCAGGAAGCAAAGCAGCATGTGATACGCTCTAGGCACAACTGAAGGCCTTAACACCAGTTGAAAGAATGAAGAGGTTTCCAGAGTAGCGCACAACCCAGTAACAGATCCACACAATCCAAACCAAAGTGATGGAAGTCTCTCAACGACTTCAACCAGTGCAAGAAAAGGCATGCAAACTGTTCACCAAAGTTGAAAGCCAAGGCGCAGAGCTTGAACAGGTCGTCATCACAGCAGAACAACGCCTAGAAGGGCCAGTCAATGACGCACTCATCTAGGATTTCACTGAGAAAGAGGTCGTAGCATTGCCGTAGGTCGAAGCAGCTCGAGCCAAGTGTGATACATTTGAGGTAGAATTTCTCAGACCAGAGTGACTCAGGATGAGTCACGGGTGAGTGTTGGGGGCATGTTGTCCCTTTACCAAGTTTTGGGAGAACTTGGTCATATTTGACCGTTTTTGGCACTTCGACAGCCTATCGAATATGGAGCACCAGATGAAGCAGATATCAAGGGATCTTGGCCCACTTTTGGGCCCATTTTGGGTTGTGGGAATATGTAATGGGAAATGGATGTCGGCCTATGGGTTCACCCATGCTTAGGCCCACTTTTGTAAATGCATAAATAGACATCTAGGCATCTAGTAGAGTATCCATTATATCTATTGTATCTATGTGACATAGGCTATGTGCCAAGTGGGATCTGTGTGATCGAGGTGTTGTGCATTCTATAAGTTTGCAGAGCTTAGTACAAGTCCCAGTGTGGAGATATAGAAGGATTTGTGTTGTAAGTCAAGGAAGAAGGATCTAGCGAGCTGTGCAGATCTTCTATCCTATGTGCAGTAGGTTTTTATGGCTTTGTTCTTGTAACTGATTGGAGACGCTAATAGAAGAAGAAGAATTAGTGGACATAGCCCCAGGGTGGGGGTGAACCACATAAATCTATGTGTTATGATTTTTTCTTTGACTTGATGTGTTTATCTCTGTTTTTGCTAAGTGCTTTGATATATTTAGATAGATCTACTTATGCTTTGTGCTTCATTAGATGTGTATGAATAGTAGATATGATATGTATGAAGATGATTAGTGTTGATCTACTGAATCTGATCTGTTTTAATGTTGTTAAGTACTGAAATACCTTAGATCGAAGTGAATGTTGTGATGCTCTGTGCTATCTGCGAAGTATAATAAGGGTTGAATATCGATGAATGATCAATGCTAAGTGCTCTGTAAATGATATAATCATAGATCTATGTCCCAGCTAAGGTTGTAGACACCTGAGTCTCACAACCACCCCTGCCTCTACCTTGGGTGAGACCTCATATGCTTCGCAGGTGTTGCCAAAAGGGCCAATAGTTAGGGTTTTGTTGGTGCATGTAGCGTTGAACCCTAGGTCTGCCCCTGTGCCAACATGAAGCTTAAAGAAAAAGGAAGAAAAAATGTGACAGCAATATAAACATGTACAAAACTGAAATGAAGCATAAAACAATAGCAAACCATAACACTAATGTGATAACGAAGTTCGGAAATATCGCCTATGTCTCTGGGCCTTGTCTTAGTGGGATTTTCTTATTTTTGTTTGAAGCTTTAAATGTACATCATGATAGTACCAAAAGGTTACAACAATGAGTTGGTCGTGTTCTACCAGATCTCGTGAAACCATCAAAATTGAAGGAACCCAAATCGAATGAATGAGGCTCCTAGAAATGGCCCGCAAATGTGTGCTCCTCAATAGCTTCCCTTCATGACAATGGATTTGGGTCAATAATCCGACAACATAAACCTATTCCAAACCGCCTCCCATGGCCTCACGAAGGCTTGTTTTATATAGATCTGAAGTTGGTAACCATCTCCCAACTTCCTCCCAAGATCTGGCCTCAAAAAGGGCCCAATACCCCCCAATATTGGCCAAAAATCTCCAAAACATACCTAAAAATCATTAAAAATCACTATTCTAAAGTTCAAAAACCACTTTATCCATAACAATGGGGTGCAACCCCTTTTTCTAGGCCCCTAGTCATATAAATTCATTCCATGTAGCCAAGCACCCATGCTCTGGCCCCTTACCTCTCATCCCTAGTCATGTGCTAGGCCATGTGGATAGACACCAATAGATCCATGTGCTTTCATATTGGTTAAGACCCCGAAAACTTAGCCTCTAGTCGATGGGCTAGCCCGACCAACTGAGGCTAGTCCCTTTATTCCTATGCTAACAACCAATACAGGATCCCAGTCATATGGGATATGCCAAACAAACTGTGGGTTATCCCTTAACAAACTCTATGCCATGTGTTAGGGCTTGATCCTGGGTTATGCATGGTGGTTCGATGGTAACGCTTACGTCAAGGTTTGGGGCTAGGCCATAGCCCTTTTCGCACCCATTTCAATATTCATTCAACTTTAAATATATGTGGATACATATAGAGGTAGGCAAAAAGGTGCAGGTAGGCTGGATAGCCCAGCCTACCAAGTCACTAGCTCGGTGGGAGAGGTCTCCAGTTTGAATCCCAAGTGCTCTAAAATTTTTCCTACCAAAGATTCAATGTATGGGTGCCACGTGGTAGCCCATGTCTAGGCCACGTGACACCTCCTCATTCACTTACAATTGATGCCACGTGTCAAGTCTTGAATGTGTTAACTCCCAAAATAGCACCGTCATTTTGGGAGATAAAATGAGTCAAAAAATTCATTTTAGTGAGTCTTGGTCTTCAAAATTTAAAATCTCAGCTTTCGGTGGTTAAACTGGTCTGTAAAACAACTAGTTAACCGCCGAAAGCTGATTATTTCGGTGGATAAGAGGCACATGTCTTGAAGTTCTTAACCACCGAAAAGCTTCTCTTGTTCAAAATTTAAATCTCGTCCTCTCGTCTGCTCCAATGTCATCTACATGCCGTATTCATCTTCTGCAAACGATGTCTTCAGCAAGGTTTCAACTTCTCAGCAAGGTGGATCAAATGGTTCTATTTGTGAGAAGTATCTTTATGTGGAACATCTTTCGAAGACTCTCTTTGTAAGAAACATTAACAAATGATGAAGATAAGCTTCCAGATGACAAGTTTAAAATGGGTTGTACACGTGTTCTAAAAAGAGCTCAGCCCAGTGTTCGTTTTGCAAATGTAAAGGTGCTTATCACCATTCTCGGATCTCACTTCGCCACAACATCAACCAGCTGGCATCTTCTAGTCACATTCTTTTCTCATGCCGAGTGTCCTTTCGAGGAGTAGGGTTCACAGTTTTTATCTTCAGAACCAGACATCAAAGATCGCCACCGTCCCGACATGGAGAGATGCAGAGATCCGTATATAGTGAAACACTGCCAGAAATTCAAGCGAACAGGGTTTTTCATAGAGATGATTAAAAATTTGTTG
>JASDQU010212541.1:528-18554 GCA_032191745.1 Picea mariana
TTCTAGATGCGCACCCACATCCCCTCAGGTACTCCCTGTAATACCACCTCTAATTGGCGGTGAAAATCTGCAAACTCTCCCTTGGTCCCCGTCGATGAAGCTCATGACGGCCCTATACCGGGTTCATCGTAATGGCGTCTCCTGGCCACTCTCTCATCATCAACAGGCCTCACCCCAGAATCATCTCGTCCTTGTCTCTCCCCTTTCCTCGCCTCTCCCCGTGGAGGTATCAATGGCTCCTGACGAGTCGACACCCTGATAAACTCCACCTCACACCCACGAGGCCCCACATCTGCACACAAAACAAACAAACGATAGCATCAACATCCACACATACATAAAAATATATGCTATACTATCTAAATATAAAACATTCACAGACACTTTTTCTTCATGTAGATAGATGGGAAAGTTTGGAGCAATATATTTAATCTTTAGTTCAGACTTGTTGACAACTCTAAATGAAATATCTATTGGCTGCCAATAGTAGGAAGGTATAGCTCCATGTTTGGCACAGGAATTCATTGCACCTGTATCTAATTTTGCATCTAGGGAATATTGCATATAACCTTGGATTCTAATATTTACAGATATAACTAATCTGTCATCTAAGCCTTTAACTAGCTTAGACTCAAAAGGTTCATGGTCTGACTCTTCATTGAATATCTCTTTTTCAATTTTTTCATCTCTTGTCTTTTTGAGATAATTCAATTCTTCTTTCTGCAACTTCAATGTTTTCCATAAATCTTGTATTAATGCTTCTTTTTCTCTAATTGATTCTTCAAGGTGAAATATAGTATTATCTAAGGATTCATTATCAGAGGAAGTTTCTTGGATGGGTTCAGGAATCCTAAGAATACTTTTACCCTTAGCCTTTGGTTCTTTCTTTAGAACAAAATCAACATCAGTGGGTGTGTAATGGTGGATGTTCACCACGTTGGGCTGCTGAAGGGGGTCAATTTTCTCAGTAAGGCGGGCGATTTGAGAAGCATAGCGATCTGAAAGTTGAAATTGTCCGGGAGTCAGAGAAAACAGTTTATTTTGTAAATTAGACCTCTGTTTTAAAAGAGAAGGGAGGTCTATGTAAGGTGTCATCATTTTGATGTCTAAGAAGTTAAGAGTTCCTTCTGTCTAGGAGTCATCGGAATCAGAAGATTGGTTGTGTGAGGTGTCATCTAGAGAGGAATCACTATCTATAAGGGATAGATATTCACCATCTGAACGGTAGTCAACTAGTTCCCATTCGGATGGATCGTATCCGGTTTGGAAAAGATCCATGACTTTAGTCTGGAACTTAGTCTTAGACCGCAGAGGACACTGAGAAGCCCAGTGGCCAGGCTTTTTGTAGATAAAGCAGGACTGTTTTTCTTTAGCATTCTGAGGCCGGCGTTTAAAGAAGGCTTTCTTTTTAGGATGACTGTTTCTTGAGAATTTCTTGGGATATTTTTTCTTCTTTTGTGCTTTACATTGAAGACAGTCACAACCTTGTTTACACAACTTGTTCATTTTCTTCTTCTGATTACAACCAAAATTGAAAGTTTCGGTAAATACGTCACATATGGACGAATCAAAACCCAATTGTTTCTTCATATACTTATTAGTCTTCTTCCGAAGACATTCTTTTTGTAGAGCTGTTATTATTTTCTCTTGCAAACCAGCTAGAGAGAGTTCATATATATCAATATCTAAATCATCCAATCTTTCTCTAACCAAATCGGGTACTTTACCAGGCATAGCAGATAGATATTTTCTGAGATAGGCTATATTCTCTAGATCTGGTACCTTGTACAGAAGATCTTGCATGGTACAAAAGAATTTAGGAAGCTGGGACAGATGACACAGTGGTTGATTCATATACAAATCAGCAAAATGATTTGTATCTAATTTAATATTGCCATAAAATTCATGAACAACATGAACAACTTCTTTGACAAGCTCATCAACTGGTTTCTCATGATTTAGTATTTTGAGCTTGCTCTTAGGGGTAACTCTTTCCCACCAGATTCCTAGATTTCCATTGAATCCCCAAGTAAGTCTTAGAGCCAAATCACTCTAAGAGATTTTATCTTTAAAAAGCATTTTCTGGGTTTTAGCCCAGGCTTGCCATTTCTGAATAATCATCATTATCTCAGTCTTGGATTTGCAATTGAGATTTGAGACTGGAGCACTCTCTATATTGGAAGTAGAGATAGAAGGATGAGCATCAGTATTGGATAGGTCTAGGGGAGCTTTCTTGGAAGTACCATACTTTGCATTACACCATTTTTCCCAAGCAGTTTGGAAAGATGTTTCGCCTGCTTCTTCTCCAGAAGGTTTTGGTGCATCGGAGGGATTATGATGATCTGAAGAACTTTCTTCACCTTCCATAGCTTTAAGAAAAGGGACTGTAATAGTTCTGCTATGGATAGAATTTTCTACTTCTTTTTCTAATGTAGAAAATTGTCCTTTTACTAACTCTATTTTGCTAATAGCGATTTGCAATACTTCAACAATTCTTGCTAAAGTAGGATTAGGAATTTTTGTAGCAATCTGTTTAAGAGTTAGTTGTTTATGTTCTTCAGGAGAGCTTGTAGAACCAAACCATTTGAAAGAGGCATCTCTTTCAATATCTTCAATCAAAATTAGAGAGGAAGGTTTTGTTTCTTCCTCAAAAGAGTCTTTCAGACCGAAAACAGCAGTCTGAATTATTTCTAATTTTTCAAGAATTTTCTCAAGTTCGGACTTCATCTGCTCTTGATTTGATTCTAAAGAATCAATTTCAGCATGCAAACCATTCATATGTATTTTGGTTTGAACAAGGTCTTGCGCAATATCGTCAATGTTCTGTGCAAGACAAACTAACTGGTAGTTTGCATAATTTTGAAGTCTCACAATATCTTGAGGAGGGTCAGCATATGCTTTCCTATATTTTATGAAGTCTAGATCGGCTACCATATCATTCTGAAATTTGGGGACATGATTTCGAGGTCCTAGATTTCAGTATGGTAGTTCAGGTTTCTTATCCCTACCAATTCTGGGCAAAGGAGCATTCATCATTTTAATCATAGGGATAGATAGATCTTGATATTTTGAGCAATTGGGATGTTGTCCTTTATGCTCTTGTTTAGATTGATAAGTTCTAAAAGTCTTAGGAGCAGATGGGATATGAGACAGATCAGTATCTACAGGGGAATCAGAAGAGGGTTCTTGTATTGGGAACTGTCGTTGGCAGTAATAACAATTTTTAGAACCTTTCTGATGAGTTAACAAATGATCATCTAATTTAGAATTTCCTAATACAGGTTTATATACAGAAGTTTTGCTATAATATGGAGAAGATGATTGTCTGGCAGAGGAATATCTAGGATTAGACTCAGAAGTACTTGATGATAAGGAAGACATCTTTCTGTCTAAATCTTGTATTCTGGTACTCTGAGAACGTCCTATCTTTAACACATTTCTTCCTGAGGAATTAGTCTCGAATTTGAGTTCTCGAGGCATTGGAGGAACAATCTGGGAAGAAATAGGCATATAATCTGCAGACCATTCTTCTACTGTAGTAAGTTTAGCAAAACCAAGAGTTAGGGGAGAAACATTGCCGGGACCAACCACCACGCTTTCAGAAGTAGCGCACTTCAAAAGTTTAGGATTCAAGGCAGGCATGGTTGTAGATACAAAGCGAAGGCAGACGATTGTATGCAATTGGGCAATTTCAGAAGCTTCAGCCATATTAAAGCCAAAAAACTGTACATAGGCTTGCAGAAGGCTGTTAATATAAGAATCAGAGAGAGAAACTTGATATCTTGGCAGGGCAGAAGACCAAACTGGGCCATTATGTAAGGGAGCTTGGAATCCTGAAATGAGAGCGTCAGAGGTATGAACATTCAAAATATATTGCTAGATCCACATACCTCTCTGGTCAAACACCTCTCAAGGGGGTAGCACCATATCTGGGTCCTCCCGGAAATCCACCCCACAGCCGTGCAACGTCGACCATAAAATAGTGGCCACCCTCCCCACCATCGTGACAAACCAATATCGTCGCCCACCGCCTCAGTCACAACTCTCGCACACCAGGTGCGTCCAAAAGCACTCTAGGGCACAATATCGACATCCTCTCCAAAAACCATGCCACCAAGATAGACCCAAAGGAAAACTCCCTCGAGTCAACAGCTCGACACCTATCAAGCTGCCCTACCATCTTGGTGTGGAGCATCAACCCCTAGGAAAAGTGCTCACCGCCCAATGCCCTCTGCATAATCCTCAGCTGACCCCCACTGATCCGTTGAGTCACGAGAGACCCATAGACCCTCATGATCATCGTTGCCACACAAAGATGCACAAGGGAATCCATCACCCCAATACTCACCACAAAGCTCAACATAAAGTTCTCCCCCAAACAATACCTCCAGGCTAAGACAATCAACTTCCCATCCTCGGGTAACATGGGCTCCGCCAGTAACGGGGTTCCCCAAAAAGGGAGACTAGTCAGAAAATATACATCCTCCACCATAGTAAAGGCCAGTTGTTCACCCCACACCATGAAGCAATGCAGATCCGAAATCCACATCAAAATCAGGAACTGCAATAAGTACTCTTATGCCCGCACTAGCGAACACTCAAAAACCTTCAACAACCCACAAGCTGCCAAAGTGTCTCGGACCGTTGGCTCCTCATCCCTCACTGCCTCCCTCAGGGGTGACCAATCCCTCTCTCTCCAATGAACTGGCATCATCCAAATGGTCACCTGCTTCCACATATACAGTACTTGATTAGCCATCACAACCCATAAAAATATCAAAATCTCCACAAAAGATAAATTTTTACACCAATCTGGTTTGTCTCAAAGGCGTGGAATTTTTTCCCATAGGCACGAACCTATGCACGCCTGTTCATAACATAGTTGCGCACTCATGTGTGACTTTTGGGCATACAAGGGTGCACCCATGCGCCCCTGTCACACATACAGACGTGCATCATAGCGTGCCTATTCACTACACAGTTGTGCACACATGCACAACTGTTAGGAACACAACTGCACATACATGCACTGTTGTGCTCCAAACAGGTGTGCATTACATGTGTGCTTGTGTTTCTCCTTCAAGCGCCCCCATGCATGGCTCTCTCAATTATAGTCGTGCACTCACGCGTGCGAATCTTCCGATCGCCCGTGCACTGGGGGGCCCACACTCACAAACTCCCATGTACGGTCATCCGTACATCCCCTGCCCAAAAAAGAAATCCTAGCTACTGTGGAGGAGGATACAACTACTAACTTGAAACTCACTGACCCTGAATCGGCTGGCTCGATCTCTTGGAATCTCCAAATCTCTCCTCAAATCTCTCGTCTAGTCACTCTGGCAGCAGGTACATATGAGGTGGCAATGTGGGCCCTGTAGGTATATATAGTCCCTTTTGCCAAACTTCCATACTCCATTCCGGGAGCTCCGAACGCCTTTTTTTTTATCTGTCTTTAGCCATGGGATCAGGATCCCTCCACCTACACAATCGTAGTCTCCGGGCCACCATTCATCCTCGGCCCCTAGGGAGCATTTTTCTCACATCACACCGAGGTACGCATGCTTATGTTCAAAATTATCAAATAATCGTTATATGATTCATCTTCAAATATTGTTCACGTCAAGTATTCGGTTTTCATGTGTTTAGGTACTTGGTCACCACAAATCAACACAGTCCTTTCAGGTATAAAATCACTACTGGCATGTAATCATTCCCTCTAAATATCAATTTCATTTCCCAGTTACACCCGTCGATATTTGCCTCTAGGTTCCCCCCCATCCGACTCTGTAGTACTCCTACCTCCTCTGCATTTCAAGTACTGTTACCCGGTAGCACTCTTCCCCACATGATTTGTCCCATTTACAGTCCCCCTTGGCACTTTGACACTCATTCTGCTTTCACCCCCTAGGGCTGGGAGTCCTCATAGTCTTTGCATTCTCCAGAATTAGCCACATGCTCCTTCTCCTCATTGTGCTAACTTCCCCATAATGTACTCCCGCATAATCTCGTCCTGATTCACCCTTTTGATTGCACCTCTGTGGTATCATTAGCCCTCCATCTCACACACCATCAGTTTTCCCATCTGTAGATTGTCCTCCATTCATTTTACCTAATACAAAAACCCACCTATGGGGCCCCCACCCTCCACCTGCTTTCCACGCAACTTGCGCCCTCACAGGCCAAGCCATATTGCACTGGGGCACCCATTTCTATATCTGTATGCTCATCCCCAATTATTCTTTATTTATTTGGTAACTGTATAAAGCCTTTTTTTTCAGCCATTACGTAGTTTTTTGTCGTCACCTTTGGCGACATTCCTTTTTCCGGAAAATGCAACCCCTATTGCCCTTGGTTGGGGAAATCATTATATTCTACTCTTGTTGACATCATCCATAAAACCCGAGCATCCTAGAGTCCATGTACCCATGATCTTCGAGTTTGTCTACTTTGTCATGCCTATGGCACAATTTAACCCCAATCTAGTTGTCCCCCTGATACTAGATTTAGTTTCACAGTTGTTGCCACTTCTCCTTCATAAAATCCCCCTACCAAGGGCAGTATTGAGTCTCCCCGTCTCTCGACTCTATCCATGTTCCTCCTCAGTTCCTGATTTTACCTGATGGATTTCATAAAGCCCTTTTCTTCTTGGAGTCGTGTTTCCCTTTCTGTCGACATCAACATAGTCCCCAGAAGGGAGACAGTATCTTGGCTCTCGTTACCTTTATAATGTGGATTCTTGGATGGCACAGAGAGAACCATCATTTCTCTCTGCTGTCATTGACCCCCATGACATTCGAATTCAACACTTTATAATGTGGTGGTGGGTCTTACTTTGCAGCTATCGTAGTTGTTTTTATATATGCCAAAGACCTCTAAAATTTGATAGACTATCAATGTCTACGTATCATCGACACTTCTCACAGGTGTCCTTACCTTTTTTAGAGTTTGTTCACCATCAGAATTGTCCTTTGTCATTATCAAGCCACCCCAGAGGGTGCTGCAATGATCTACGTCAACACACAGCTTCAGTTACTATCTTACACATTTTTGAGTTACATGACACGAGCATGTGGCATGCCCACCTCGTTTGTACACAGTTTTATTTTTTCACCCCTTGCGAATGGTTTAGATCTTACAGGTTCCCCTCTCCCTCCAATGGGTCGCTCTTGATACTCCCCTCAACACTCTTTCTTACAAAGGTACTCTCAGTAGAAGAAACAATGATGTATTTCAGCTATACGTATGCTCCTAACCTCACACATCAGGGGGCATTTGTTATCACTAGAATTTCGTCCGTAAATGGTTACATAAATCTAACATCTTCAAAACACCCATTAGTTCACTCATGGACCAAAAATGCATTTCCAAAAGGTCCAAAACTATACAACCAGTTATAAAATCAGCATGTGCTAAGACTACACAGGGAGCGCGTGCACATGCGCCATCCAGAAACGCAAAAAAATTGCACATGTGCATAATGCATGACTGTGGATGCAAAAAACCACGCACCCCTCAGAACGATGCATTTATGATATTGGTCGGCCTTCCACCCACTTCTGGTTCAGCTTCCAAGTCGATTTGATACCCAAATCTCAACTGAATCCGATTGGGGGGTTGGTCAAAGACCTAAGGTTTCCCTAAAGGGCCCCTTGTTCACACTAAGAACTGGTTGCATAATGCCTCAAAGCTATGCTATAAAAGGAGGCCATGGGTGCACTATATTTCTAATGAATTCATTTGTATTGTTATGCTGCTTATATTCTCTTGGAGAATCCTCTTTTCTCACCAAGAGTATACAAGCACCATTTCATTTAGCCATTCATATCACCTCTTGAATGAATGTGCTTTGGATTCTCTTCACCATTTCATTCTAGTTTGCTACTTGTAAGAAGAGCTCAATATTTGGGGGTCCAAGAGCCCTCCCTTGGAGGAAGAGGGGACCCATATATCTCCTTTTCTCTTTGGTGTTTTCCCACTAATACAATTCTATCCATTGGTGGCATGAGTGTTGTTTATTTTTTATTTTAATGTTCTTATGCACTCTAGTTTAGTTTCTTTTATTGTTCTTAGTTTAGTTCTTTCTTTACTTCTTATGCTTGATGTTTCTAACTCTTTTTTTCACTGCTCTCTTTCCTAGCTGACCCAACTGGGCTTGTAAGCATCCTTATTTTTCTCATCTAGGTGACAAAAGGGGTGCAACAAATCTCACCAAAGTCAATTCCCTCTACCTGGGAATAACCTTTTGCTACTAACCGAGCTTTGTATTTCTCCACTTTACCTTTTGCATTAAAATTATTCTTAAACAACCATTTTCTACCAACAGATTTTATTCCAGTTGGCAACTCAACTATATCCCATGCCTCATTCGTATCCAAGGCATCCATTTCTTCAACCATGGCCTTCTTCCATAGTTTACTATCCTCTGAATTCACTGCTTCCCTGACAGTTCTAGGATCATCGTCAGTAATAGATAAAGCAAAATTGGAATAGAAATCAGGTGGACTATACCTTTCTGGTTTCCTTCTTTCCCTCACTGATCTCCTAAATACTGTGGTATGAGGTTCTTCTTCTTCTGCTTCATCTTCTTCAGATGATTCGTATTTTGCATCATCCAACTCCAACTCTATTTTCTCAGGTTCTTCTGGCCTTGGTAGGAATTCCTGTTTGGAAACATCTTTTACCTTTCTAAAAACAACATCTTGACTTAAACAATCTTCTTGGTTTCTAGGTTCCAAAGCTTATAACATTTCACACCATCTTTATAACCAATAAAGATACACTTTTTCAACCTTTTTATCCAGCTTACTCTTATTTTCCTTTGGAACATGTACATAAGCATCACAACCAAACACTCTAATATTTTGAAGAGAGGGTTTCTTTCCATTCCATACCTCGTGTGGATTTTTATCATCCAACGATAAAGAAGGTGATTGATTGACCAGGTAACATGTTGTACCCACTGCCTCTGCTCAGAATTCCTGTCCTAACTCGACACTGTTGAGCATGCTCCTTGCTTTTTCCATCAGTGTCATGTTCATCCTATCTGCAACTCCATTCTTATGAGGAGTGTATGGACTAGTCTTCTGCCTTGCTATACCACACTTCTTATAGAATTCAAATTCATTTTCGTAGAATTCTCCACCATTATCAGTTCTCAATACATTTATTTTCCTCTATGTCTGATTTTCTACCAGAGCTTTAAACTCTTTAAATGTATCAAATACCTCATCTTTCTTTCTAATAAAATAAATCCATGTGTTCCTTGAGAAATCATCTATGAATGAAACATAATACGCAGATTTACCTAGGGATGGAACAGGAACAGGTCCAAACACATCACTGTGTATCAACTCTAAGATCCCCTTTGCTCTTGTAGCACCAAATGGGAATCTTACTCAATTTTGTTTACCATATATGCAATGTTAATAGAAATCAAAATCTAGAGTGAAATTAGACATACCTTCAACCATACCTTTACCATGTAGTGTTCGAAGTCCCTTTTCTCCAATATGCTCTGGTCTTTGATGCCACAACATGGTCTTCTTTTTAGGGACAATATTGGTCTTGTCTCCTTCATTTCTCTACTCAGTGACAACATAACTGTTACACCCATTAGTATAAGTGCTTCCCAACAACTTGTACAGATTTCCACATTGAACTCCCCTCATCAACACCATTTCTCCTCGTACCATCTTGCAAGTTCCCTTTCCACATACAGTATCCACTCCTGCATCATCCAACTTGCTTATAGATATTAGGCTCCTGGCTAGTTTTGGAATTTGCAGAACCCCAGGGAGAGTTCTAATCCTTCCATATTTTAGCAGCAACTTAACCCTTCCATGTCCCATGATTTTGGCTGTCGAGTCATCTCCCAGGAATACATAACCACCATCGTATTTTTCATATTCAGAGAACCACTCCTTGTGAGGATTCATATGGTATGACGCACCTGAGTCAATCAACCATACATCATGGTCTGCATGTGTACCTGTAGATGCCAGGTAAACATCATCTCCTCCTTCAGTGGAGGTTTTCACCTCTGTGGAAGAGGTACTATCAGATCCATTTGGTTTATCAACCTTCTTAGACTTGCAATCTTTCTTATAATGCCCTTTTTTACCACACTTCTAGCATTTCCTCAAAGATTTTCCTGGAGACTTAGATCTACCGGTAGATTTAGATCTCCTCCCTGAAGACTTACCATGATTCTTGTCTTAGGTATGACCTCTTACAAATAAAGAATATGTGTTATGACTATCCATGCTTTTCCACCTCATCTCTTTAGATAACAATGATGCAACTACATCCTCATAATTCAATGTAGATTGAGTGGTACTACCAATTGCTACAACTAGATTATCCCAAGAGTCTAGAAAAGAACATAACAAAGTAATACACGTATCTTATTCTACAATTGTAATATTAACATAGACACGTTGACTTAACAGAGTATTAAAGGAATTTAGATGTTCTGTCACATAATCTCTATCTTCCATCCTAAGATGATACAACTTCTTTCGAAGAAAAAACTTGTTTACCAGGGACTTTGATTGATACAAATTCCTTAACTTATCCCATGTTTCCTTGGCTGTAAATTCTTCCGAGACATTCAACAACACCAAATCTGCCAGGCAGAGTCGAATAGTACTCCTTTCTCTTCTGTCCAACTTCTCCCAATCTTCCTTCGACATACCAGTAGGTGGTGTACTAGTAGTTTGTGTACTAGTAGGTTGTGTACCATTCGACTGTGTGCCAGTAGGCTATGTACCAATAGGTTGTGTACTAGGATCCGCAATGATCCACTATTCTTTGTCTACAAGAAGGTCCTCCATCTTGAGCTTCCATAGCTCAAAGTTTTTACCGTTGAACTTCTCTATCTCGATTCTAAAAGAGCTCACCATTCCTCTTTCTACACTCGAATATCCATTGCAAAATCTCCCATTAAAACCAGGTTTATCACAGACCCAAGATAAACTTGATCTACCAAGACAGAGACAAATCCTCAGCAACAAAGGCATCCCTCTGATACCACATGTAAGTTTTAAACCTGTGAAGTAAAGCAATGCATATAGATTCTTAAGAAAAACATAAATTAATCAATGGCTCATACACATAGTACACAGAGATTTATACCAAAAACCCTTAACTAGGACAAAACCTTTCAATGCTTCATTGTATTCCTTTCACCATTCACCATACAATATATATACAATGTTTTTAGGTATTTCGTAGATACCAAAACACTAATCCCTTAATCCGGGATTAATTTTAGAAAACCACTAAAAATAGAAAAATCTACTAAAATAGCAAAAACGCCCAAAAAATAGATATCGGGCGTTGCCCCAAACGTTGTGCATAACCAGGGGGGGGAATACCTGCCCCCCCTGGGACCCCCCTAGGAAGTGCCCGATGCACACGACACAAAGAGCACTACTAGAGGGATCATCAGCTGCAGTTGTCAAATATGACGTGCCCACACACACACATGCAAAGAATATAACACATACCCAACACTTCTCTGCAATTTGATGGCAACACATTCTCTTCAGGGAATATTTTAGTTTTTAGTGCCCTGTAAGATTTCGAGAGATTAAATCAATTAAATGTTTGACTTATGATGAACATGTTTGATATGTCAATCTATACTAGGACTACTTATATACAATATATGGTTTATAACATCCCGTTAAAAAAATATAAACGAAGTTGATGAATTCTTACGAATTACATACACCAATTGGCAATGCAAAGTAAGAAATGTGTTTCAACAAGTGTGTCATATATCAAAAACTCTTATCTACACAAGGCATATATTAAAAACTCTTAGCTACACAAGGCATATGTCAATGAGTGTTTCATACAATTTACTTTTAAGAGTGGGTGAAGTAGTGAAGTAGAACAAATACAAGATAAACATATAAGGCACTGTAGAGAATGAATCTTATAGCTTATGCAAACAAAATAATGTGCTCAGAAATTAAAATTTTAGCAGTTCTAACACATATAATAGATCAATAAAACATGCTTCAAATAGTTACACATCTTCAAATATTCAAATACATGGAGGTACCCTCTGTACATCATTTAAATATAAGAATAAATGACAATAAATGGTTATTTGTTAAGAGGAAATCACTTCTATGCCATGACTAGCTAACACATAGAAACACTGAATATGTCATATAATGTGTTACTTCAGAATTCATAAATCGGGATATGATACAAGAAGCTATATGAGAGGAGTGGCTTTACAAGAACACATACACTAAAATAAGAATTACAGACTGGAACATAATGTAGTGGATGAATCTCATGAAGTATGTTGCCTTCATTATCTATTTGTGCCTAAGGATTGTGATCAACAAATTTGGTTGTAATATCCCCTTAGATTCCCCAAAGTATTGACCCTAAAAATGAACTCCTTATCTTTCTATATATATATGTTTTCGTTTGTGAGAAAACCATTCATTTAATCCAATATTGATTCTTGAAACTAGATACAACTTGTCAGTTTCTTGATACCACCTATGGTTTTCTAAATTATTTATAATTGATTTTTATTGGGTAAAAATGACTTTTTACCACCAGAATTAACTTGTTGATGTCATTGTGAGGCATATTCTCTTTTTCCAATTGAGTTTCTATCTGTATTCTTCTAGGTGACTCAATTGAACCTTTGTTTGCTACGCTGGATATGATCAACCTTTGAACAACTGAGGTCCTTAGCTGGTTGAAACTCCACTTAACCGTTTCCTCTAAGCCACCACTACGCGCATATTGGTTCTTTATGTTCCTTTGACTTTCGCTTATAATATCTCAACACGTTCTTGTTGAGACAACTGATGGAATGGAGTGATTTTCTACACTAAGCATGATATTTTGATATTTGCGGAATGCATGGGTGTGTGTGTGGAGACAATGATCCTTGTCATTTATCAGTTGTAAGTAACGGTGTAATGATTAGCGAGTACACCTAGACGTGAGGCCAAATGTCATGCTATATGTTGTCTTATCCATCCATTTATTTTGCATGGCATCGTTGCATCTCACACCCATTTGAAATATCCTTCCTTGTTCCTTTTATGAACACATGCCATCTTCTCGATGGCTTAGTTCTTTTGAAAGTTTGGGGAGAGGCACAAAATTTTCAGTGACATAATGTTGACATAATTGTCATCCTGTGGACACATGGCAGCTACATATTGGTCCATGTTGGTTTCTATGTGGCGTTGGGTCAAACTATGTGTCACTGGGGATCAATATGTTGATAAGCATACACAGTGGGCCCCTTCTGTACATGTGGTATTTTCAGACTGGCTTTGATGAGTGCCCTGTTGTCATGCCATGTTGTTACTAATCCTCCCTAGTGTCCCTAGTGGATTGTTGATTCAGATCCAGGTGGCATTGAGTGGGAAAACACGTGTGCGTTTGATAGTGGGAAGATAGGTGGTTGGGTGAAACAAGGATAACACTGTCACGACCCAATGAGGTGTTTTTTCTTTCTATATTCTTTTTGGGTGACGCCATTTTCTTTATGACACTAGTCTCCCCAAATTGTTGTCACACCCGCTATGCCCGTTATCTTTCACACAACTTTACGATGTGACATTGATCACCCACCGTAGATCTGAATCCATTTAGTCATTAGATGCTTGGGCCCTACGCCTTTGAAACTCCTGATTCCTAGGCCTCATTCCCATGATATAACCTTTGTTCGAAAAAGGATTAAGTCCTTTAGGAGCATGATTATCCCTGTTATAGCTTCTTATAAGCACCTGAGCGCTAAAATATTTGTTGTAGGCTCCCTAAGGCATGATTGTTTTGTTAATTTCTTTAGGGCGCCTCAAAATATGCTAGCTCTTTCGATCCAAGAGCTCTAAAATCTCTCCTTTTGCCCCTATTTTCCCCAATTTTGGCCTTATAACTACGACCAACATGCATACTGGTGACAAGATCAAATCTGGTACTAACACTCACATTGGTGACAATTTATTGAAATGTGATTCGACCATCCATTCCTTTCTTGACCTCACGCATTGGGCGGCATATGTTATAGCTTTAATTTCCACCCTATATTGTTAGGAGGAAGTTAGAAGAAGATGAAAATTGAAACACACTCTTCAACTCAGGATTCAGTCAGTTTTCAAAGGGTGTTGCTATTTATACATGGATAATAAGCAACATGTCTCTAGTCATCTATATGGAAACCAATGACACCCCATGTACCTTCTATATTTGTGGAGTTTCGAAGAGGTGAGCGAGGTATGAGTTGGTTCTTCATGGAACAAGCCTTGGAACTCACAAAATTCGAGTCTCCATTGGTCTCTACAATATCTATAATCTCTCCCAAGCCTCTTCCATGAATCTATATAAAGAAGTTCAAACTTGAGCATGAAGATTTCACATAGTTATGCTGCCAAAATACAAAGGTTCTCTTCCATTCTGGAGCCGTTGTAGTTAGGTTTCCTAGCTTGGTTGAAAATTTGAGGAGGATCAATGAGAAAGGGGAAAGGAGAAATGTATCTACACCTCAAGGTAATGTCTCTTGATGTATTTATTTCATTTTTATTAATAGATCATTGGTTCCCCCCTATAAATATTTGTATTCCATTCACAAATGTTTAGATTTGATTTTTTTTCACATAGATTAGGTTAGATCCAAGCTAGATCTAGGATTCTAACGCTAATAAAAGAAGTAGAAAGGAATTTCTTGTTACTTGTGTGCATGTAGTAGGTTGTAGGATATGAAACTGGAACTTCAGGACTGCAACATCCGGGACATGCAAGGAAAACCTTCAGGATTAAGGTATTCCATCCTACCGTCTCTTTATGTAATTTTGAATATATTTGCTTGTTTCTAGGGAGAACCATAGAAGTCTATCCCACTATCTATCTAGGATCAATAGTCATATACTAGAGAGATATTACTATCCCATTGGTGAGATTTTCTTTGTAACACAGGGAAATATATTACCACTTCTATTACTCCTAATGAGAATAGAAATTATGTTAGTGTTGGATGTGCTAACCAATTGTTGATTCTTGAGTCAAATATAACTGAAAAGATAGACTCGTGGAATGAAAAATAATATGACATAAGAAATCTACAAATAAACATTGGATATTATACCCTTGTATCACAATTCATTGTTAGATCTTTATTTTCTAATGATAGTGACATAATTTTGGGTCCACCCTGGGTGGAAGCATTAGGGTTCTTCATTCTAAACAAAAATAGTTTTTTAATTTTTCCTACAAGAAAAAGAAGTTAGAATTACAAGACATTAAATTGGATTCATATTCAATGACATCAAAAAACCATAAATATATCTCAAATATTATCCTTCAAGATAATTAAAAAATAGTACAAAAGGTGCAAAAAGAATTTGACAAATTTGTTGCAGATAAAGATGAAGAAATTTCTCTTCGTAAGAATCGTAGTTAGAACATGATCACATAGATTAAGAAGTTAAAAGGTGATAATAATTCACAATAAGAAATGTTAAATCAACTTACCAACAAGAAATCATTGATTGATAAATAAATAATGACTAATGTCATAGAAATAAAGAAGTCATCTTCCGTAAAAATCCAAGTTGGGAGAAGGCAACAAATACAACTCCAATCCACATCACAGCTCAAGATGTAAATTTAGTTGAAATAAGGACATTTTCAGATGTTGTACAAACTCTAAGTGTAGATCCAACGATCAACAAAGTAGCATTAGTGGATGAAGAAGACACGATGCCAAAATTAAATCTAAAGAACGCTACATGCACGATAAGGGAAATTCATGCTATAAAGACACCTTATGGACATCCTAATCACAAGAGTATGAACTTGAACCAATCAGTGTATCAACGTCACTCAGAAGGAAAAAAATCAATCTCTTTTCTAGATAATATTGATGCCAACATCATTGAGTCTCATAATAACCATTCATATTGGGTATCACATAAGCACATCGTTCCACAAAGGATCGAATTAGGATGGTCAGATCTTTTTACAGTTCAAAAAATTTGCTCGACACTTAGAAGTTCATACCATCTCATATCATCGACCATAACATCATCAAGAACCAAGAACCAAATGAATATAATACAGACAAGAGAAAAAACCTAAGGCATTTCCATAAATATTCTTCGAGGACAAAGCATTTCAAAAGGGGAAGGCAATGTAATAGACATAAATATATATAATATAAATATAAATAAATAAATAACAATAATTAATGAGTAATGATTAATGATGAGGCACCTCCTAATTAAAAGAAATGTCTCTTAGTGAAAAGGCAACCCTTGTTGGAAGATTGTTTGTTGTCACTGATGCTAACCCTAGTCATGGGTTTTGGACCGCAAGATTGATAAAGGTATTTGGACATGAAGGATAATGCACATGCATATACAACACCCATGAATGGATACTATACATCATGTTGTTTCTGGTGGTATGTGGCACATCACGTGGATCCTCATGGTTGAGGAGAAATGAATTTTTGAAGATGACAAAGTGAGTTGAAGAAGGAAGTACGTGTAGGCCTTGAAGATAATTAAAGAAAAGAATTACAAAATAAGAAAGTGTCAGGTCGGCCCTAATGTTAAAATGAAGTGACATAAATGGTATAAATAAACATCATTAGACATTCATTTTGATACAAGTCGAATTTCATAGGAAATAAGAAGTAAAGAAGGCCAAATTTCAAGGGAGGATGAAGTCTTTTGATGATGTGTTCTAAGGTATGTTATATTCCCGTCATCTTACCATTTTTGCTATAATATTTTTTCTAGAATGATTCATATGGTGAAATCACTATGGAATTGAGAAGACATATCAAGGTACCTCTGGTAAAAATTTCATCTCTTGATTCACTATAATTATGGAGATACACTATGTGGAAGATAGGGTTTGTGACCAATCCTGAAGCTAGTCAATAAACAGGTGTTTCGGGTAAAACAATCATAACTTTTTCATCAAGACTCCAAATTAAGTGGGACAAATTTTATTGGAAAGAGTACAAACTATAGTTTTGTGTGTGCAAGTTTCAAAAACGGATGTTAATTATTGAGTGCAGGGCATTCTATGCAAGTTCACTCTCCTGAATAGACCAGAATTGAATAAAGTCTACCATTATTTCTATAACCTCTTTTTGGGGAGGATTTAAGAAGTGAATATTGGAGGAGTTTCATAGAATACATTGAGTAATATTATCTACAAGATCATATTACTCCAAGAATTGAATAATTTCATAAATTGAAGAAGTCTCAGGAAGCATTAGCAGGTTCTATGTAATGATTGGTTGATGGTGGTGAAGAAAGGATGGAGAGTTCAACTCTCTCTTGATATTTTAGGATTGTATCTTCCTATTGGAGATTTATCTCTCCCTTTACATTTGGAAGCTGTAGCTACCTTTGGAACTCATTACTTCCCTTGACCAATAACTATTAATTATTTCTCATATATTGGGCATGGTGTATTATGGTGTATTGGTGTAACTCTTATACTATTGTTCATTTCTCATTGGATATAGTTAAATGGTTTAAGTATAAGTTGAAAAATGTTTTAAATTGTACTTGATACTGATTCACCCCCCTCTCAGTATCAACAATTGGTATCATAACGGGTTNGGAAACTTACTTGAAATATCTTGGGGAAGATGTTTGGTTCTCAGTTGCTTCAGGATACAATGCTTTGAAGAAACCAAAGACTGCAGCTCAGAAGGAAGAAAAAAGGAACAACAAATTGACAATAGATACCATCCTGGATGGATTCATAGATTCAGTGAAATCCAAGGTGGGATCATGTGCATCATCAAAATATCTTTGGGACAAGATACAAGACCTTTATGTAAGGGAAGATGTAGAAGAAGAAGAAGACAAAGAAGTTGAAGCAAATTACAACATCTCAGATTTCAAAGAAGAAAATAGATGTCAGTTCTTTTGCTTTAATTGTGAAAGAGTAGGTCATGTTGAATTTGAATGTTCTCATCCAAGGATTGAAAGAAATGACACTGAAGAAGAAAATTCCAA
>JASDQU010212542.1:7351-18547 GCA_032191745.1 Picea mariana
GCAAGTCTTGGAGGAGTAGTTGTTGCAACTGGGGGTGACGTCAAGGAGGGATCTTGGTCTATGTCTTGGTATTTCTTGGTTAAGTGGTGCGCTACTCTTCCCAGTGAAGGAGTAGAGGAGGATCTTTTGTTCGGTCTTTGGTCTATCTATATAAAGGAAGTTTTTGTTGGGTTTTCTCCCCCATGAGGGTTTCCCGAGATAATCTATGAATGTAAGTGGACATGAATAAATGACTAGGGTGCATTCATAATGAACCTCTCACACCATGTGCAAAGCTCAACCACCTCCTCAACATGTATACCAAGGGTTAAGGATGAATTGATAAAATGGGCAACCATTAGCAAATCATAATTTTTTTTCTATTTTTTCACTACTTTTGTTTGTGTTGCCTTAACATGTGTGTCAAAAGGGGGAGAGCTACCCTCATGTGTTGTACCACATGGAACACAAAGTTGCATTCCCTAGTGAATGATTAAAACATTTTAAGATAAAACTTAGGGAATGAGACCTCAATGAAGGTTTATAATATCTGAATATTAATAGGCCAATAATGTAGCACTCAAGCTAAGGTTTGGGTTTAATTAATCAGTAATAAAATTATTTCAAACCACTTTGWTGTGTTCACAGATGGAAATGGTAAAATGATGAAATATGATAAATGAAATGTTAATTATGAAGTTAAACCTATATGAATMTGGATGAAATGACTCATGCACCCTCTRGGAATGGGAATATGATGAAATATGAGTGATGTAGATTATACCAAGGTACAAAAGGAAAATGTGATGAAATATGAATGATACCTACGTACTGTGATGAATTGTGAACATGTAAAGATAAAACACTAGGAAAACACCCCACCATGTGCTAGCAAACCATTGAGAAMRAGACATGAATCCACCATGYAACAACCAAGTGAAAGTAGTGACTAGAACATCATGAGCAAAGGGAAATAACAAGGTAGTCTTCCCAATAATGATCACTGTGAGAAAAATGTCTCCAAGCTGAAAGATACATGATCTACAACTGAAGCAACCTCCACCAATGGTACAAACATAACCAATCCATCCAATATGTTGAAGAGAGTGAAAGGGCATGGTAAACTGATTGTGCAAAGTTGTTCTCCATGAATACCACCTTCCCCTGGGTGGCCAAGGTCGAATCAACCATAAGAGTATGACCAAGAAGAATATGTGCACCATGATAATGCCCATGATATACAAACTAGTCCATAGGTGACATCATGTTAGGTGTCATGAAAACAGTCCTTTGACACCCCATACAAAATATGGTGTGGCAAGGAGCATTGATATGTTCAAGGCCATATTTGTAGCCAGAGGAACCTCTCATAAAGAGAGTTGATTATGATGAAACCTTTGCTCCTAATGCTAGGTATACTTCTATCCATACCATTATGTACATTGCATCTTGTTTTGGTTGGCCTCTTTACCAAATGAATGCAAAGACAACCTTTCTTGATGGAGTCATTAAAGAAGTATAAATAAATCATCGAAGAGGATTTGAAGAGCATGGGCAAGATATCCATGTGTGCATATTAAAGAAGACCCTTTATGGGTTAAAGCATGTACCACGAGCTTGGTACTCTAAGATAGATGAATACCTGTCGAATCTAAGCTTCTCATCTATGGATTCTAATCTTTATTATTTATATGATGAGACTGGTCTGCTTGTCTTGGTGTTGTATGTAGATGATTTGATTCTTATAGGGAGTTTTGAAAAGCTCATTGTGTGGTGCAAGCAAAAATTAGCCAATGAGTTTGATATGAAGGACATTGGTCTTCTCTACTACTTTTTGGGTTTGCAGGTAAGTAAGAGTGCAAGTGAAGTCTTCCCTACACAAGGAACGTATACTGTGAAGAATTTCTAGAGATTTCATATGCTTTATTGTTAACCCTTGGATACACTTATGGTACTAAATCTTAAGTTAACTTGTGTTGAAAATACTGATATGAATGATCCTACTTCGTACTCGCAATTGATAGGATCCTTGATGTACTTGAGAAATATATAAACCAATATTTTCTATGTAGTGTTACATTAAGCCAATTTATGGTGTATTCTTGCTAGTCTCATTGGAACGCAAGTAAGCATCTGCTCAGATATCTAAAGGGCATTATTCATTTATGGTATGAAGCAATGTTGCATTTATCGCTATCGGGAATTTAACACCAAGGGTCCAAAATTGAAATTATCGGCAATATCAGGGAAAATATTTTAAATTATCAGGAAACCTTTAAAAAACAAAAATAATCATTTTTTCAATTTTTTAAACTTATAAAGCAACATCAACATCCAACAAAGACATTGTCACTAAATATGAAAATAAAACTACAATATAAGATGTATAAGACGTCAATTGGTACATCAAACATCGATACTGAAATATGATATTTGTCCCTGAGTCATAAGTCCTGATAGGTAATACAAAATTACATCCAAATAAAAATAAATGTATCTCATGTGATGAATCATGGCAATGAAAACGACAGAATTCCCCTTGTTTGCTTGATGGAAAATGGTCACAATCTCCTCAGAGCTCAATCCAATGTTTTAAATCTCAGACTCAGATTGAATCAGACCGATCAGATTTCAATGACTCGGGTTTACTAAAAAATACATAAAATTTTAATTTTAATGAAAAAATTATATTTTAAAGATTCCAAACCATGATTCCAAAAAAATATTGAAGTTTTGAAAGAAAGCATTATAAACAAATGAGCAAGAACATTTAAATGACTAACATAAATGACAAGCAATGTTCCACCATCGCTTATACTAGGATCCTCATCATTAGTATAACCCTTTGCCTCTTGTCTAATATTTGCCTCTACCTAGATCCTCTAGGGACATAAGTCAACACCACCTTATTTTGATGAAACTGCCTAATCCAAGCCTTATAATATGGTAGAAAAATCTTAACATGCTTAATCAATGATTTTGGTTTGAGTGATGGTACATTTTTTCTAAGGCCATGACAGAAGAGTTCAGCAGTCAATACCACCAACATCAAGTTACATAAAGGGCTTGGTGCTCTTGATTAAATGTCAATCTCATACCCTCATACATGATAGAATCTAATGAAAATATTGCAATCCTACCAATCCCGAAATCCTGTAAACTCTCAAGTCTGCTGAATTTTGAATGGGATATGAATTCTACTTTCTCCGTATGAAGTCCAATGAGGTTGGAACCACTCTCAAACATGCTGATACTCATAACAGTACTTCTAATATTTGCTTCATTTTGGGATCAAGCCTGATTTCTAGTTCAGCAGGAAGCAGGCAAAAGTTGCTCTTAGTTCATCTCAAGAAGAGTATATGACAGCTTCATCTACTTGTTGTTAAGGCATTTGGCTTTGCAATTTGATTGCAGAGTTGAACAATCAATTGTTGGAGCCCAATATTGTTTACTGTGACAATCAGAGCTGTATCGGGCTCTTTGAGAATCTAGTAATCAATGATCACTCCAAACATATTGATATACAGTACCCCATTTCCTGAGAGATTGAATCCAGAAGGAAGCTGAAGTGTTGGACTACATTCCAAAATATTTGCAAGTAGCTGCTATTTTGTAAAGCCCCTAGCTTAAGGGGAAGTTTGAAACACATTTCTCTCAAAGAGGGAGTCTTATATTACCTTGTTGCTCAGTAGCTATTCATCTTTAGCCTGCTTTGACAAAGCCCCTAGCTTAAGGGGAAGTTTGAAACACATTTCTCTCAAAGAGGGAGTGTTATATTACCTTGTTGCTCAGTAGCTATTCATCTTTAGCCTGCGGAAGCAGCAGCAGATCATTTTCAGCAGTGGTGAGCAGTAGAAGCAGTTGGAGATAGATGGTGCACTTGTGAGGGTGATCCTCGTGAAGTCGATTTGCTTTATGGACCCTATCTTTTATTTGCTAGAGCTATTGTGCATCAGTTAGGGTGCATTAGTGTTGGGTGATGGAGATGTGTTTAATGCTGGAGTTACGCTCTTCCATGATGGGCACAATTCCCTAGGCGGGCACTTTAATAGTAGAGTGCCTTAAATGTTGGAGTTTACTACTTGGCAGTTGGGCACATTACTCCTTGGTAGTTGCGTGCTTTACTCAAGACTAGTGGAGCACATTTAAGAAGGTGGTATCCTTTCTCAAGATGAGACACACATATCGAAGTTGACATAGTCAAGTCCAGAGCTCCAACTTACAGTTATAATTACCTAATGTAACTACCCCCAGTCTCCTTAGTCTCTAAAAGGACACGAGGGCACACTAGGCAGTCTGTGAGAGATGAAGTTGGTGTGTGTTTGAGTTTTTTTGCTGTGATAGCAAGTATTAGCTGCTGTTGTAATTTCTGAGTAATAGAGAAACTCATGTGACCGCTGTTGGAGCCTGTGTTACTGTTGTGTGATTCCAGATTGCAAATTTATGAAGCTAAGCTCCAAGTTATCTGTTGTTTTGTATTTCTCGTAGGACGCCGCATTTGAAGTCCTGAATATTTCATTACAGAGTTTAAGTGTGTGCAAAATCTTAAAATTTGATAGTTGCAAACTTAGCTTTTTCTTTTAGACCTGTAGGTTACTCTTAAAGTGCAGATCTGCACTATGACTTAAAAATTGCTTATTTCCTTGGCTGGCTTTAACACTCATGATGATGTGTATTTCTTTATCATGCTTTATCATGTCGTATCTAGTCTCTATGCTTATGTTTTTGGCTACTTTTCTCATTCAGTAGCTTATTTAATGTTAAAATTTATCTTTTAGCTTTCAGTTTTTAGGAGTTGCTTTGGCACTCCCACGGTTTGTCATTACTGGATTGTACTTCTGAGTCCTATTAACCTACATTTTTTGGTCATTTGTTGACATTAATGAAATTATCTCAACTGATCTCACTTTTTTGAGGCATACTGAGCCTAGATAAATTTCAAAGTTCACATTTAATGCCATGGGAATGTAATGTGTAGTTGCCAAATAGGGATTTTCGGCACCATACCGAGTTTGCAAGCTTCTGACTTGTGAGCAGTTTCTCTGCCTGAAGATGGAACCAGTTTTGCAATGCTGAATTCCTTTCCTCATACATGTGTTCATTTGTGTTATCTCCTTTCATTTTTTCTTCATCCACAAATATAATTACTGCAATCTGACCCTGGGCAATGAGCTCTAGGCCTTCCCTGTGTAGCTGTAATGTCTCTGTACTCACAGATTCCTTTTTCCAAGATTGGAGATGGCCTTTCCTGAAATCATCTGAGCTTAACCACCAATTCGTTGTCAATTTGGTGTCCATAAATCGAGACAAATCAGACCTGTATTGAAAGCAGATAGTAAATTATTCTTTCAAAAGATACATATCATGCAAAGCAGCAATAACAAATCATACAAAGTCCAGTGCTATAAAAGTGCTAAGAACTCCAGACACCTTGCTAAATTACAAGTAATGTAAATGCTCAATATG
The DNA here is from genome assembly GCA_032191745.1 of Picea mariana. NCBI lineage: Eukaryota > Viridiplantae > Streptophyta > Pinopsida > Pinales > Pinaceae > Picea > Picea mariana. Next base: position 12,797 of record JASDQU010212542.1, read on the forward strand.
CCTGATGCTGAATGACTTCAAAAATATTTTAATTTAGCATGCCTTCTCAATTCACACTTATGACTTATTTCCAGTGAAGCTTGTGTTGTAGTATGCACAGTAAAGATAAAAAGTCTGGCTGAAGTATGACCTGTTTACAATGTTACTAAGCCTGGTTAATTTGTCAAAATTCTTTATCCACCACACCTCTACTCTCCTGCTTACCATAAAGTGAAACAGGATGAATTACATCACGTATGGGAGGAACTTTTCTGGAGGATGGCCCATGAGAAGGCATCAAAATTGGTTAGGCCAATGCATAGCCCTTGTTACTGAAGCTATATGAGAAACAACTCACTATAGGAAGTCAAATACATATCTGTAACAAAAAGTAATCAGCCAAAGAAAGAGGTCTCAGTTACAAGATTCCATTCATACATAGATACTATTTCTTATGGTACTATTGCGAACTCTCATGATTCAAGATCGTGCCATTATAGTCAACCAAATTCCCTCTTTCCAATTATATCTGCAACTGGCATTAGGTTGCCAGACTGCCAGTGAAACAATCACTAGTTCCTGATTGTGACCTGCTAGACAAAATCCACCTTTTTTCTCTTAAGATTATTATTGTAAGTTCATAAAATCTGAACTGTTGACATCAAGAAAACTAGAAATTTGATGTTGTTCTAACAATGGATAAAACCAAAGCATGGTACTTTATAGATGTTTGGTTAACATGATTAGCTGGAAAGGCTCTAAAGCTGTTGCATAGTTCCTCTTGGATAGCTTTAGAAAACAGCCATAACTTATGTAAATAATTACAATACAGGTTATAGAACAAAAAGCATGGAAAATTCTTTATATCGGAGCATATTAGAAGCTTTCAAAATTTAATATTTATTCAGTCTTCTCAATTTAATCTTCACACTAAATCTGTTAGATTTGGTAGCTTGGAGGTACTTCTGCATTGGCGGCGCCCAGCATGTAGAAGTGACCGAGCACATTTCTCCCTAGTGAATTTATTTTTATAAAGTTGAGATTTTATTTTTAATGTGTAAAAAGTGACTTTATGAGGTTGTAGGTCACTTTAGTGACTTAAGTGACCTCAACGAATGATTAAGTCACAACCATTGATCTCATGAGGGCAAGATTAGAGATTGACCATCAATCTCATTGGAAGACCAAGGGTTAGGGCAGTTACACTTTGAAAATGGATAAAGGCAGCTCATGAAGGAGAGAGGAACGCACATCTTGAGAGCTTGGAAGGAAGGTGAAGGGTCACATTTTCCAAGAAAAGTTTCTTAGCTTGGAGGGAAGAGCAGCAGCAGCAAGGGAGGTTGGCATGCATCTCAAGAAGAAATTTCAGCATTTAATACTGTCCATACAGCTTCTACAGGAAGGGCCGTACAGCAGTGATTGCTGGCCATACAGCAAGAGACAGGCATGGAAATCAAGGCAGCCATTCAGGAGCAGTTTGGCACGATTTCCAAGACATTTTTGCTGAGAGTATTTCGTACAGCAGGGTACGGTACCATACAACAGCTCCCTGGCATGATTTTCTAGACTGTTTTGTGGCTGATTGCTGACTGTACTGGGCTGTACAGGCCGTACATCCAAGGCACTTTGTCCAAGACAGAGTTTGGCACTGTTTTCTAGAGGGATATTTTGTTGGAGAGTGAGATAAGTCTGTGTATTTCATGCTGATATTATTGCTGTTGTGAATCTCTTATTTTCCCTAGAGCTGAATAAAAAATTACTCCTTAAGCTGTCATTTTTCCTGTGGATTCTTCCTGGTGCATAGCCCAGACTTTATGGTGCCAAATGTGTGATTTTTGTCTGCTGTTAAGAGTTATTTCCACTGCTATTTTATTTCAGATCTTAGTCTATTAGTGTTTCTGCTCATAAAGTACAGATGTGTGGTTTAATGCTTGGCTATTGGAGACTGAAATCTGATTGAGTCTAAGTGTTTGTCTGAGATAAGATATAAATTTTAACAAAATCACCTATATCCTTTTAGTGAAATACCACCAAATCAGATACATATTTTGCCCCATTTAGAGTCTATTTTGTACGTGCAATCACTATGTAAAGATGATCATTTAATATATACCACCGTGCCTTCACAAATTTCTAAACTGTTGAGTTATTGCAGTAAACAATTCATAGTTGCATGACAAGTTGATATTACCTACCCTGTTGAAATCTAACCCTTCCAACTAGCATGTTGATAATGAATTTTATCTCATTATATTTTGGAGGAAGTGATGATCTCCATATTTCATCACCTATATTGCTTCAATTCAACCTTAACATGAATACTTAAAAGCTTTCTTCCTGAGAGAGTCATGCTGACCCTCTCAGAACCTGCCATTACTTATATGCATCTAACCATCTTCTGGTGGTTCTTGGACTTCTAAATCAAATGGAAAAGCAAGAGTCACTACCTTTGATAAGTCTCAGATGAATCTTGTAATGCATGTTTGAAAAGCTTGAAGTCAAAACTCAAAATTTGATCTAAAAGAGCTTGCTTCTGGGCCTTGTCCCCAAGAGAAAGTCCAAAAAGAACATGCTCCTGCTCAATATCGAGCAATTTTTTTCTAATTGCTGCAACCTTTTGGCGTGCTTTTCTTCTCTGCTTCCATTCCTGTTTGTGGCAATTGTTAGAAATCGGGAAAAATGAAAAACAAAATGCTTTAAAAAAATTCTGTTCACTAGATCAGCATAAAGAAGAAGAGGTATAAACAGATCTGGAAACAAACAAAATTTCTGAGTATAAAAATAAACGTTTAGCTTACCTCCTGATTCAATGATAGATGTACCTGTTACATGTGTGGATGTATGCCTCTGTAAATATGCTCAAAATTTAGTTTAGGTTCATGGATCAAACCTCGAGGGTTTGATCTCTGTCAATGTGGACAGTGGGACAGTTCTGCCAAAGATAGAGACCCCCAAAAGAAACAGCAATAATACCACAGACTTCCAAGTAGATAACAGTAATACCCCCAGCAGAAAGAACCCTCCACAAAACAGTGATATAGCACAGGAATGAACTGGACAGCAAGTTAGCAAACCCTCCACAAGCAAACAGAAAACTCCCCACACAGAAAATCTGGACAGCAAGATAGAAGACCCCACAGGGACCTCAGCTTCAACATGCGGCACTAGGAGGAGAGGCCGTGGCTGCTAAAAAACAGACCTGGCAGTCAAAGAAAGGGAGCCACGGCTCTCATACCCAGGCTGTAGCTCTAAGGGATAGGTCCAGCAGCCAAGGAGATGGCACCTCTTCCCTGTAGACAGGTCCGGCAGCTGAGGAGATGGCACCTCTGCCCAGTAGACAGGTCCGGCAGCTGAAGGAAGAGGGGCCGCATGCACCCTATATACACCAGCAGGTACCAAGGAGGAGCTTCCAGCCAACATCAATCAAAAACTCGGATCTGAAAAACTGATAACCAAAAGAGAGGCTGCACCACACAAGAGAGTAGTCACTGAGGTAGCCGCAGCAAGGAGAGAGAGGAGAGAGTGAGTGTATATTAAAATGCTAGAGGGTAGGGTCTTATTTATAGTTAGGGAGAGGGGTTAGGGTAATTAGAATTATAATTAAATATTGACATTTAATTAATATAAATATTAATTAATATGTCAATTAATATTAATATAAATTATAAAAACCCTAATCACATATAAAACTCCAATCACATAAAATAAAACCCAATCACATAGAATAAAACCCCAATCACATAAACCAAGAGGGAAAGCAAAACAACAAGGGGGTATCTGTTAGGACAAAGTCAAGGGGGGGTCCATAATGAAAAAACATGTCCACATGAGTCTCATAATGACCTATAAACTTTATCATCACTGCATAAAAGGGTACATCAACAATGTGGTCATGTCCATCTTCATAGGCACTCCTAGGTCTCATGGACCATCCCGGGAGAGAGGAAGAGGATCACACATCAACACATCTTGGTATTTCACCAAGATCTACCTGGTCAAAGACCAGGTTACCCTAGAATACATCTAGGGGCCTTAGAACACATCTAGGGTCTTATCCACCAAGGTACAAGACCAAGGATCAACCCATGCATTAAGCAAGGGTTCCCTGGAACACATCTAGGGCCCCTAGAACACATCTAGGGACTTATATCAACCACCAAGGAACACATCCAAGGATCAATCCAAGCACCGGGCAAGGATTCCCTGGAACACATCCAAGGGCTCTAGAACAAATCTAGGGTCTTACTGCTTGGTCCTAGACCAAGAACCCCAGTCATCTATTGGGGGGCCCTCACAAGGGTCTTTTGCCATGGCTCTCACTGCTTGCTCTCATACCAAGAAACCCCAGGGGTGTGTTGGGGGCCCTAGTCCACAGCTAGGGTCTTATGCCATCCTCCGAGAGAATGGCTCTTGCAACTGCACTAATTTCAACAGCAATGTTAGCCTCACCATATTGGGAAGGTCAAAACTTTGCATATCATAAAAACAACAAAGAGTCAAAGAAATGAAAATTGATCATATTACAGAATCAGGCATGTCTTTTCACAATTAAAACTGAGCACTGAGTATTGTGATTCACAATTACTGTATGAACCATATATAAAAAAAAAGGCCAAAAAATCTGCAAAACCACAAAAGATCGCAATTCCAAACCCTAAACAAAATCCACCAATTTTTTTAAAATCGGGATTTTTATGAGGCGATTTTTCCTCAAAAATTTCCTCAAAAATCGCCAAGGCTTGAAAAAAAAAAGCCAATATAAGACTGAAATTTGATTTTTCGGGGTCACTTCTCTCACTTTATTTTTGTTGGACGCCATAACTGGAAATATTGGTGAATAAATGACTCCATTGATTACACTAAAGTTCATCTAATTAAAGATGCCTATATAGCTTATTAGCAATATCCATATGAAATAAATAATGATGGAAACAAATAAATTTTAAAATCAATATTACAAGCTAGTCACCATATAGAGATGCAAGCTTATGAATGTTGTTAAGATAGGATCATAAATTTAGCCATGAATAATTCATTATTTGTTTACAACTTTATCAAAAACATACATTTACAATCTGTAGGACTTTAAGAAGATCATCCTTGTAATATTGGGATCTTCTAGGCTGTCATTGTTCGTTGACATTTAGTGGGCAAGGAAATTAGAATAATATCATATATTTTAGAATAATTGTCTATGAGAAAACATTGACATCATTAGCTTATACAATATAATAAGTGGGAAAACATAGAACAAAAGTTTAATCATCCCATTACATGTCACAAATAGACTTTTTAAATATGAAAATATGAGCAACAATTTCTTTCATGGCACATGTTGCCGTCCTTATACACACTTGCAAACGTGAGCTAAGTCCTGCTCACTTAGTGTGTCCTTGGAGGCACAATGCCTAGGTTCAAAGCCCACGCTGTCACTTTGACTTGAACCTCTTCCATCTAGGCTTACTCCTAGGGAAGCCAAGCGGGGGTAGACCCTAGTTACTAGATGAGATTAACGTTAAGTTCTAGGAGTTGGTTTTAATTAGTTTAAAAGTTTGGAGAAAATCTACCCTATGATGCAAAGGCAGCGATGCAATGTGCAACAATTCAATTATGACAAGCAAAGCCCTTTCCTAAGACAACTAAGACTAGTGCCTAAGATTGGGCAATGGGGTCAACTAGAGTTTGAGGGGTTTAGATTACACAAGATTTACAAAGAAAACAATGATTACAATTACTTCACAACAATGTTAGATACATATCCACAATTAGATA
>JASDQU010212545.1:0-10790 GCA_032191745.1 Picea mariana
TATTTATTTTATTGCAAGAAGGGCATAGGGATAATCTAATCATAGGGTGATATCGATGCATGCATGTAACAGAAGTCAATGATATCATAACTGTTAGTAAGGCGTCATGTATCGTTTAGTTAACGTGGTTACTGTAATAGGTAAGGGATGCATTCGTACAATGGTAAAATATTGGCAAGAGTAATAGTTTTGGAAATGTGTAAGGGTAGGGTTCTCGTCATATAACCATTGCAAGTTAGAATTGATATCGTTGAAAATCATGGTCCTTATCCTTAGTACAATAATTATCATCATCAGTAACATAGCGATAAGGTTACCTTATTGTAAGGCTGGTATAAATTTGTTCTTCTTGTTTATCTGTAATTGCTAGCATTTAGCTGGTTGCTTGGTCGGTTGTGTCGGGTGGGAAGTAGACACCTCCATGTTCCTCAGAACAGTCGCCATCCCTGAGACCTTAAATGGTTAAAGACGATGAGAAACCGGGCTTGAGCGTTGCTTATGTGTCTTGGAGGTCCTAACCTTGCAGGGTAGGACGGGCGGGAGGTCAGTCGTATTTAGTGGTTAGTTTTACCTCTGTTGTGGTTGCATCTTGTTGGTCGACGAGTGGCGACGCAGAGTTACGTATGTTGTTACTTCCACACACGCGCACACACCTTCAAAAAAAAAAATAATAATAATAATAATGTTTGCACCTATCACTCGAACGGTTGTCGTAACAAGGCGAGTCGTTACATATGGTATCAGAGCGGGTACATTAGTATTTAAAATTTATAATCTTTATTAATTTACATTAACATTTAATAACTATGAACTATTAAGGAAGATGGTAAATTATACTAAATGATAAATTACATAATTTAGATTAAAACAATGTTAAGAATTTTCAAAATTATTGTTTAAATATCTTTTCTAATAGTTTAAATGAAAACAATGTTGGGAATTTTCTGAATTATTGTTTAAATATCTTTAGCTAATGCAAATTTTTATTTATGAACAAATATTATAATTTCAAGCCCCCAAAAATTAATATGAAACTTTTTAAACAAAAATGACATAATTTCATTGAATTCAAAACGCCAAACAATTAAATTAAGCCGAATTAAAGTGGTTAGGCTTCATTATATTAACCCAGGAGAGCTCGAGTTGAACAATATTAATATGAAACGTTTTGAAACAAAAATGACAATTTCATCAAATTCAAAACGCCAAACAATTAAGTTAAGCCGAATTAGAGTGGTTAGGCTTCATTATATTAACACAAGACAGCTCGAGTTGAACACATCTTGTACGTTGAAGTCTAAAAATTAATATGAAATGTTTGGAAACAAAAATGACGTTTTGAAATAATATTAAAAAATAAAAATAAAAATAAAAAAAATTATGAACAAGATTGAAAAAAAATTGTTTATGTAAAAAAAACATAGTTTAAAGTTATATTTTGTAATAAAATTCAGTGAAATGGTTTCAAATTATATGTTTAATAATGTAGGTGATAACTTTGTAGAAAAATGAGAAGTCCGAGAAGATGAAGATGGTTGTGTTTGAGGATGTGAGTATTACCTTAAGTTATAATTTTGTTATAAGTTTTCTTAAATTTCTGAACATACATTGGGTTATAAGTTTGTTTAGATGGATAATTAGTTATCATAGAATTATTTTTACTGAAACATTTGTTTTAGTTGTAATGTAATTTAACATTATATATATATACATAGATAAAGAAATTGACCTTTATCTTGATTCATAATTTTATATTTACTTTTAAAAAATTATAATTATATACTAAAAAAATCATATATTTTAATTTTATTTTTAATAATAGTAATATAAATATAAAAGAAGTTTATTTTATAAGTATTTGGAAATTGATTTTAGTCATAAGGCAATTTAAGTATAATGAATTGTAAAAAATAATTAATAGATTCAAAGTTTATTTGGATATTGAGAACAATTATAAAACTAAAAATTTTGTTTTTCTAAAAAAAGACTAATTTGCAGCATGTGTTTCCCCACCTATCAGAGATTTGGAGTTTAGTATTTCTCAAGAATTATGGAAAAATTGAGAAAATCTAGTTGTAATAATAGCCATGAAATTAGGTGCAATACATTTATCCTATCTTAGTAAAAGTTGGAATTCTTCCAATTGAAAGTATAAATTTGGAGCTCATCATGATTTTCTATCAATGTTCTTATAACAAGTATACATTATTAAATTATTTTCTATCAATGTCCTTAGAACAAGTATAAAGCAAGTAAATTTGCTATCAATGTCCTTAGAACACGTTTAATTCATCATTTACAAAGTTCAATATGATATTCTATCAATATGATGAGCATAGCCTCGTTGTCCGAAGAACATAGCCTTGTCATTGCAATGTGATGAACATAGCCTCGTCGCCATAATGTGATGCAAACATAATGTCGTCATAATGTGACAAACAATGTCTTCTCATCACAATGTGATGAACATATTCTTATCGTCGCAATAAATGTCATGTTGTCGCAATGTGATGAACATAGGACATGTATGTTCATGACATAGCCAATTTTTACTTAAATGTCTTGTCATCACAATATGATGAACATACCATTGTCGTCGCAATATCCCCGTCATCATCAATATCTGACAAACAATATCCTATCATCAAAATGTGACACAAATATCCATTCCTCATAATGTGATGCAAATATTATGTCTTCACAATGTGATGAACATAGCCTTATCGTTGCTTTTTGAAGAACATAACCATACTGTCGTAATGTGATGAACATAGCTTTATATGATGAACATACAATGTGACAAACATGATTGTATTGTCGCAATGTGATGAACATAACTATGGTTGAACTTGGTTGTCCATGACCATGGTTGGTTGTGGTTGACCATAGTTGACAATAGTAAACCATGTTTAGCAATTGTTTTCAATAGATGACCATGTCTGGCCATAACCATATTGTCGCAATGTGACAAACATTAGTTCATCGTCACAATGTGATGCACATATCCATATTTCCACAATCTCACAAACATAGCCTCATTGTCGCAATGTGATGAACATATCCTCATTGTTTCAATGTGGCGCAAATATCCTATCATCATAATGTGACAAACAATTTCTTGTCATCGCAATGTGATGAACATATGATATTTATGTTCACCACATAGGATATGTGTGTTCATAACATAACCACTTTTTACTTAAATATCTTTCATCGCAATCTGATGAACATAGCCCTGTCGTTGAAATAAATGTCCTATCATCTCAATGTGATGAATATACGACATTTATGTTCATCACATAAGACATTTATGTCCATCACATAGCCACTTTTTACTTAAATGTATTTCGTCACAATGTGATGAACATATCCTCGTCGTCGCAATATTCTCGTCATCGTCAATATGTAACAAAAAGTATCCCTTCATCGTCAATATGTGACAAACAATATCTCATCGTCACAATGTGATGAACACAGTCTCGTTGTTATCAATATGTGACAAACAATATCCTCTCATTGCAATGTGATGAACATAGTCTTGTCATCGCAATGTGATGCAAATATCCTGTCATCATAATGTGATGCAAATATATTGTCGTCTCGATGTGATGAACTTATCCCCTTCATCTAAAAGTGACAAAAATAACCATATTATCGCAATGTGACGAACATATCCTCATCGTCAGAATGTCAAGAACATAGCTTCATCGTCGCAATGTGATGAAAATATCACGTCATCGTAATGTGACAAACAATTCCAAATGTCGCTACTTGAATGTCATCCTTAGTCTTGGTCAACTATGGTCATGGCTAGCAATGGTCACTTATGGAAGACGATTTTCAAACATGGTTATCCATTGTCAACCATCATAAACCACAGTTAATCATGGTCATGGTCAACCATGTTCAACCATGTAGTGAAGGTCGTCCATAGTGAATCTCAACCATAGTGAAGGTCTACAGAAGTTAACCATCATTATGATCAACCATAATTAACCATGATCATGGTAATCCAAGGTAAACCAATTAACCATGGCCATGGTCAACCATAATTATCCATGGTCATGGTCAAGCTAGGTCATAGTCAACAAGAATTAACCATGTCAACCATAGTATTCCTTTCCTTCCCAAAGACTACCAAGGTCTAGCAAAGTTAATCATGGTCATGGTCATTGTCATGGTCAACCATAAGAAACCATTGTCATGATCAACTGTAATGAATCATGGTCATTTTCAATTAATGTATTAATACCTTAATAATGTATTACTTTATTAGTGTATTATTACTTTAGCAATGTATTAATTAATAATGTATTAATAGATTACATTATTGATGTATTAATACTTTAATATGTTACAATATACATTAATGTATTAATACTTTAATTTATATATTACATGTAATGATGTATTATTAAAGTTTTAATACTTTAATAATGTATTACTAAATATATTATGGTAAATGTATTACTACTTTATTAATGTATTGATACTTTATATAATTATTTATGCATTTTATGTATTAATATATGTAATTATGTATTTAGTGTGCTATTAATGCATTACTTTATTATGTTTTAATACTTTAATCATGTATTAATTAATAATGTATTAATGACTTTAATTTTTACATTACATTAATGTAATAATCAAGTATTAGTATATTAGTACTTTAATAATGTATTACTACTTTATTAATATATTATTCTATTAAAGTAATAATGTATTGTTAATGTATTTAACATTTTAATAACTTTCTACTAAATACATTATATTAATGTAATATATGATTACATTATTAATGTATTAAACTTTAGTAATATATTTATTAAGATATTTGTATATTAAGGTATTAATATTTTAATAAAGTATCTATTAATGTATTAAATAATCTATTAATTAATTAGTAGATTATATTATTGATATATTATTACTTTAATTTGTTGCATTATATATTAAAGTATTAATACTTTATTAATGTATTAATATTTTAATAAATTATTTATTAATAATTACCGTAATTAGTACATTAATGTATTACTTTACTATGTATTAATTATTTAATATATTATAGTAACTTAATTATATATTTTTAATGTATTCACATTTTAATGATGTTTTACTAAATATATTAAGATCAATATACTACTACATTATTAATGTATTAAATTTTAGTAATGTATTTAGTAAGTTAATTTTTAAGATATTAAGGTATTTTTATTATAATATTTATATTTATATTAATATTAAGGTATTAGTATTTTAACAAAATATCTAGTAATATATTTAATGATGTATTAATTTATTAATAAATTAATAGATTGCGTTATATATTTATGTATCAATTTATTAATAAATTAATATATTACATTATAAATTTATATATTAATACTTTAATTTATACAGTATAGTGTAATAATGTATTATTAAATACATTAAGTTCAATCTATTACTACTTTATTAATGTATTATCATTACATTATTTTATTAGTATATTGATATTTTATTAATACATTTAATGTATTAAATGTGTTAGTGCATTTAATGATGTATTAATTAAAATGTAATATTATTTTAATAATGTATTATTTAAGGTATTAATGCTTTGAGAATGCATTAGTGTGTTAATTAATTAATAAATTACATTATAATAATATAATAATGTATTGTTAATGTGTTAATACTTTAATAATATTTACTAAAGACATTAAAGTCTATATATGACTATTATTAGTATATTAATAATGTATTACTTTATTAGTGTATTATAATAACAAATAATAATCTATTTTTAAGGTCACAACTAAGCCACACCAAATTGGTGTATGAGAACCTCTTGTTTGTGGGACAAGGGACCCCCCTCCACCCAATGATTTGACTGGTAAAGTCTACGGAGGTATACATACCCTACCCCCCTCTCGATTTGAACTTGTGACCTCTTAAGAGGAAACACATATTCTTAACATATTTATATATTAATGTATAAATGAATTAATACATTACATTATTAATTTATCAATCAATAAGTTAATTTATACATTACAATAATATATTACTATATGAGTTGTCTTATATTACATTATTAATGTATCAATATTCTTTAAGGTATCTTAATGTATTTTTTGTGTTTGCTAGTTTGTCTATGAGAATGTGGTTGAGAAATCGGGATTTGTCTTAACATGACTAGATTTTTTGTCCCCGAGGTAACGAGTGACTTTAACATCAAAGAGTGCCTTAACAACACACTCTGTCACCGCCTGTCCTACACGTGTGAGACCATTAAAATTAATGTATTACTACTTTATTAATGTATTAATTAATTAATGTATCAATATTTTATAATGTATTTAATATATTATTAATGTATTAGTTAATTAATACGTTAATGTAACACATTAATGTATTACATTAATAAGTCATTATTATATATTACATTAATGTAATAATTAAATAATACATTAATCATGTAATAATATATTAATGGTAGTTTTCAAGGCATGTTGATTGTCAATTAGCAACAACCACTTTATAAAAGTGTTTGATATACAGCGATAATATTTCTTAATTAATCAAATCAATCGACTTATATAAACCACTTTTATAAAATGATTGTTGCTAGTATATAATACATATAACATATATGTATTTTTAGTGACTTCTTATTAATTTAAAAACTAATATATTGATGTGTTATTTGGATAATTATTTAAAGTATATTTTTCCATCCTTTACTTGCATGCATATGCATATAATATGGACATTCCAATTTTTTAATGGTGTGGATCCTTAGAATAAGGTTTTAACTTAGTCCAACAATAAAGATAGTGAGAGTTATGTAAATCTATAAAAATGATATTTTCATAGTGAATGAAACTAAACCATCTATTATGTTGTTTTATAATTGTTGGGTCTTCATGGTTATATTTTTTTTTATTCACATAAATTATAATGTTTTTGGTTGGTTTTTTCATGCAATTTGTGCCTTACCATTTAGTATCACATCACTAATATCTTGTTCTGCTCCTTCTTTAGTGAAATGTTGGATTCTCCAAAAGTTTCACTCCCACTCCACATGCCCTCTTCACCTTTTCTAGGTTTATTACCTTTAGGCTTTCTCAAATTTTCAAGATTTGGGTTTCTTAAGGTATTCCAAATTAACATTTAAGTATAAAAATTTATATTTAAAAATACTAGGATTTGTTTTTTCATTTTACATCTTACTTTGTTTTAGGTGTAAGCTCTATTTTAAAGTATAATTAATGTGAATTAGGATAAAACCATATTTGGAAGTTAACTTTTAAAACTAACAAAGATAATTAAAAACATTAACCATATATTTCAATCTTTTAAATAACTAACATTTAATTATAAACATTTACATTTAAAAATATTAAGACTTATTTTTCCAGTTTACATCTTACCTTGTTTTAGGTAAGCTATATTTTAAAGTATAATTAATGTGAATTAGGATAAAACTATATTTGAAAATGAACTAAAAACATTAACCATGTATTTCAATCTTTTTTTGGCTAGTCATAAAAAAAAACTATAATTAATGTGAATTAGAATAAAACCATATTTGAAAATGAACTTTTAAAATTAATAAAAATGATTAAAAACATTAACTATGTATTTCAATCTTTTTTTGACTAGTCATAAAAATTTTAATGACAGCATTAGTCATAATACACATAAGTGAAAATTTGAAATAAAACAACAAAAAATTACAAGGAAAACTAAATATCAATCATTGTATCTTTAAAAATAATTATTTATGCTTATGTTTTAGTATTTTTTTAAATAATGAAAAATACTTGATTTATTAGTGATATTTCTTGTACAACTCTTGCAAAATAGATTTATTAGATCTCTTCATTCCCGTTCGAAAAGGGTAAAGTATGTATACTTCAGTAAACTTTACTAATAGAATAAAAATATCAATATTATAACATTATTTCATGATATTTTTTAAACATTTTACTAATTTTACTATTTATTAAATTTCCTTATCATTCATAACTATAATATTGATATCTCAAAGATTATTGTTTATTAGTAACTTTCATGATGATTGATGGATTCATCATTAAAAAAAAAAAAAATAGGAAGATAGGTAATATTCTTCTATTGCATCCAACATTGTTTCGAGACATACTTATTAGATATGTTCATCATTCATAGCTATAATATTGTTTCGAGACATCTTTATTAAATTTGTTCATCATTTAGATTTGTTCTAGCATTCATAGTTATAATATTGATATTTCGTAGATTATTGTTTATTGTTGGCCTTCATGATGGAGTCATCAAGTACACAATACTTTAGTACTATTTTAGAAAGAAAATATGAAAATAGGTAATATTCCTATATTGCATATAACATTATTTTCTTGAGTTTAACATTATTTCCTTGAGTTTTTTTGTCATTTAGTTTTTATGTTACACATAGCGCCCATAAAAAAAATTTAAAAGAAACAAACTGATCTTTATGCTACACATAGCGCCCATAAAAAAAATTAAAAGAAACAAACTGATCTTGTTTTAGTAATTTAGAGCAAAGGCCCATGTTAGTAGCTAAAAAAATAAATCTTTCACTTACTTGTCATACCTTTTCTTGTTATTACAGAACTTGCAACATTACTTCCATGGAAAGATTGGAAATGCCACTAAAGAACCATGAAAAAACGATGAGTTAGGATCACGTGACTCACTTAACAAAGTTTATACATTCCATCATCGTTATTTAACAAACAAAAATGTTGCATTAAACATAAAACTCAGTGTACTTTGCCTTCAAATCCATAGATGTTCCCACTCTTTGATTCTTGGAAATGTATGAGGCACAAAATCTACAATTTTTTTGCAAACAGTTAAAATGATCTAATGCAGAATTGCCAAAATGCTCTTTTAGATTGTTGGCATACATACAAGATGTTTAGTTCTTTCTATTTATTTTTTTTTTCCAAAAAAATTATTTACATTTAATCATTATTTAAGTTAAATGATTAAATACGTTAAATATTTTGTGGTGATGATTGTTTATAGAATTTTTTATCACAAAACTTATATATATACGCCATTCTCAATTATACAAATTTATACATATAGGTCCTAAAAATATATTTAAAGGTGATAGATTGGTTAGATTGGTTTTGTGTCCTTAATTTTAATAAAAATTTAAAATCTCCTATCCAAAAAAAATTTATCCATATCAATAGTGATAAACATGGATAAATAATCATTGTTGATAAACATGGATTAGTAACCATAACATTATATATCACAATTTATATATATCACAAGTATCCCTTTGTTCACAATTTAGCCCTTTGTTCACCCTTGACATGAGTGTTTGCATTAGAAACATTAGCCTTCAGCATAAGACCTCATTTGAGTGTGGCGATGCCAGATATAGTACTCTAGTCAACGCAAATACTATAGTAGATAAGACTAGACTAGTTGGCGCAAACCTCTGGACACTTAACCAGTGAAACTTGACCAATCAAATTTAATAGTGGAATGGTCACCTCTTTTCGTTAACAGCCAACATGATCTGTGCATTAAAGACATAGTAAGTAGCTTATGCTCTAAATGATGCTCAATATCTCTCCATATATCCATATTTTCTGTTTATCTTTTTCCCCGTGTCTTAAATGTTATTTTTCAATCTAAAGTACCCAAATTGTTATTAGACATTTAGACATTTCAGCTACATTTGAACTGCTCATATAATGATTTTTACTCCCACTTACCAGAACAATTAACATGTAAAAATGCTCCAATGTTCTTATTCAAGAACATTGTGTGAAATGGCCCTAAAGGAAAAACAATCCTACACACTAGATAGTCAAATTTTATTCACCCTCTAAATGATGATATGATAAAACAGAAATCACAGTATTTTGCTAGCGTCATTGTTCAAGTAAATCATTGGTGAAGAGCAGAAGCTCTCCATAGGATTTTAATCCTATGACTGTGCGGTAAGCACATTTGGATTGTACTTTTTTTAATCTGAATGATGAAGTACATTTTTTCCCGGGAAAAAAAATCTGTTCTACTAAAATTCGTTTCCTCCGGCATTAACTTCTTCCACTATTGCAAATCACTTTCTACACATCGCTTCTATAAGCTTTTCCACGTGCATAGCTGACACAAATCATATGCTTTCCTAGATTGAAGGGATCATGAAAACAAAACATAACATAGAAGTATGCCATCGTTTAAAACTTTCTGCATTGGCTGCAAACATTATTTTCAGGATTTTTTTTGCTATCATATCAACTAGCTAAGTAAACTCATTGTTAGCTGAACAAAACATATTTCTGTGATCATAACCTAAAATGTGCACTTAAAAATATATCACAAAGATCACTTGCATATTTCACAATTCATTGTTGCAGAAAAAATCCAAGACTAACAGAAACCTCTTATCAACCATACCAGAATGACATCAACCAAATATTTGATGAACTTCACCAGTTCCATTTGCAAGGATACTTTAGTCCAAAATGCTATATTGGACTAAAAAAATCATGAACATTCCTTCTCTGTTAGCCTAGCTAGTGTGAAAAGATAATTGAAACTCAAAGCATGCTTCTCTCGATTTTTTTTTTTGTTTTGAAAAAATTGATATATGTCTAAATACTACAACCTTAAAGACTTTGATACCTTCCACATGAGTGTTTTGCTAACAACATAAGCATTTTATCCCAATTTGAGTGTTTTGCTAACAACATAAGCATTTTGTCCCAGTTTTCTTATAGACTATTGTCTATTTTATCTTAGGAAAA
>JASDQU010212548.1:2414-18558 GCA_032191745.1 Picea mariana
TGTATGGTCCATAGTGCCTCGCATTTCTCCTCCCTCAATGTTATACAAGAAAGGAAATCTCATCTAAGTGATATGAAGTTTTCTGAATTTTAATTATAGAGATACACATAAACTTATATGTGTATATATAGATTTGTTCAAATCCAATTTTATATAGATAGTTCCACCTAGAAATTCAATTACAAGAATAAACAAACACCTGTAGGTAGATCCGTTCTTTTTCAAGTTCGATTTACATAGATAATTCTTCCTAGAAATTTAATTATAGAAGGAACAATTCCATAATTTTTCTCATCTGCTATAATCTTCATCCAAATGAACAGATTTCATCCATGGAAAATATTACACTTTAACACAAACAAATGCATTACATCATATAGATATATATAATCATTCAAACAGAAAAGGAAAATATTAACATATCTGAACCAGTTCATGGAAAGACAAAGGGAACAACCACGTTCCTCCCAACCATAGAACAGGGTAGCCAAATCACTTGCCTGGTTCACCCCCTAGCCTGACCATGAATCCATGAGGGTAAACTTGGAATTTCCTCTTCAACAATGTTTTCCTCTGTCAGAAATATGTTCTTGCCTCACACTCAGCAATTAGTGCTCATAACAACAAGTACT
The DNA here is from genome assembly GCA_032191745.1 of Picea mariana. Taxonomy (NCBI): domain Eukaryota; kingdom Viridiplantae; phylum Streptophyta; class Pinopsida; order Pinales; family Pinaceae; genus Picea; species Picea mariana. Next base: position 3,047 of record JASDQU010212548.1, read on the forward strand.
CAATAATTATTTTCCCTCAACATACTAGGTAACGTCCCGCCTCCTCACATATGCTATATATCAAAACAATATTTTTTTCTAGGTCTTTTTCCCTCCCTTGGTAATTTTCATAGATTTCTAAATCCTTGATTTTCAGGGGCTGCCAGTGGCCAAATCCTTGATTTTCCACTTGTAACAATCATCCCTGAGGCAGTTCCAACATGTTGCCCAATCATGGAGTCATGGTCAGCTATATTTAACATGGTTGTTCCATTTTTCCTCCTGCAATAATTATAAAATATTTATTTTTTCATACAATTGTCATAGTCAAATAGTTAGTTGGGTCAAATCATACCTTTTCCCAACAGTCATAATCATTAATTACATTTAACCAAATTTGGAATTTGTAATTTCCATAAATTAAATTTTTTTTCCAAATTTGAATTTGCCAAAAATAAAATAATTTTCCTAACAAATTTCAAATTCAAAATTTATTTATTTTTGGGGATGTCAGAGTTTTGTTCTGATTACTTTCCTCCTACTTAAGATATGAACACTGATTGGCAAAGTGTCTAATTTTTCCACAGTTAAAACATATTAGAGGAATCTTCCCTTTGTATTTCCCTATCCCTTTCTTGATTTTCTTTATGAAGTTTGCAGTTTCTTCATCAGATATATCTGATAAATCATCTTTGGTCTTTTTCTCCTACCTCACTTTATATGCTTTTAAGGTTGTTTCCATTTTTTATGATTCATCATTCCCTATTCTCATTTCATATGATGTAAAAATTCCATGGAGCTGAACAACTGTGAATGTGTCAAGATCAGACCTATCCTCAATTGAAGAGATCTTAGCATCATATCTCATAGGTAATGAGCTTAGTATTTTTTTCACAATAGGTTTATTTTCAGGTTCTTTTCCTGCTTCTCTTATTGAATTCACCACTTCATCTACTCTATGAAAGTATTCAACAATGTTTTCTTCTTCTTTCATTTTCCGATTTTCAAACTGATCTCTATAGGTCTGTAGTTTGTCTTCATTGACTTTTTAATCTCCTTCATATACAACCTCCAACTTGTCTCATATTTATTTGGCTGATTTACAATTCATAACCTTCACACATATCGAATTAGTCAACCCTCGTAGAATTCCATTAACTTATCTTGAATTGTCATTACAAATTTTCTCTCCTACAGTGTCTTTGGGTGGAGCAGTTGGTGCATTGTAGCCATCTACAACATATTGTCAGATATCAAAACCAAGAGCCAACAAAACGTTTTTCATTCTTACCTTCCATAGAGAATAGTCTCCTCCATTGAACAATGGTGCTTTGTTGTTATACATTCCCTCTTGTTGATCCATCTTTAGAATCTACCTCTCAGTTGTTAGACTATTCCGAAGGCACCCGCTCTGATACCAATTGTTGGAATACTGAGAGGGGGGAGGTGAATCAATATTACCCTTTGCTTATAATCAATAGTCACTTTTTATATTTTATTGATTATCACCATGAATCAACAGTGAATTGTATGAAAAATGAATTGTATAAATATATTTAATAACAATTAAAAGTTTTTATAAATAATAATGAAGGACACCAATCCTCTTTAGACCACCAACTCCCTCATCTTTAGGGAACCAACACTTGGAAGCACCAACTCCATTTTATTTAGGGAACCAACCCTAGGAATCTCCAACTCCCTTATCCTTTACAATTTTCTTAGTAAGGATATGAATCCTTCCATGCTCCGCCCTTCCACCCTCACTGCATAAGTATTTGAAGCTTTCCTTCTTGGAATCTACTTTTTCTTTTGATCTTCTAATATGGACTACAAAGACTCTTTATTCTCACCACTCTTTCTTGTTTATATATTCTTCAAAAGGCCATGAGTGTGATACACTGTGTCCCTTTGTTTGGACCATCACAACTCTTCATCTGATGTAACCATAATTATAGATTATTATTGTTATCATTAAGGATTTTCATAAAATGATCACAGATATGGATCAATTTCATCCTTTAACTCGATCCTGAATCTCTGCAATTATTTCAAAAATCGAGTTCTGCAGAGGCGCTTCCTTCAAACCATTACATGTGACCGATAACACAAAACCACAGGATTATCAACTTTAGCTACACATTATCTTTTACCTTTATACCTTTAATTCCATATGACCAATGACGGTGACCTGACGCTAGGCCAAATGAGTGCTTGAGCACTTATCACAATCAATGGTCATGATTTAATCTCTCGATGAAATGGATGACTTTCGGTACTTCTCCCTTTGGGACTTCTCCCTTCGGGACTTTGTCCTTTCAAATATTTTGAATATGATTTAACTGAACATATCGAATGTTTCATGTTTATTTCATAGAACCATATCAATGGTTATATTTGATCCTTACACTTATCCTTTCATTCCTTAATCCAACGGTTGGGACTTAATCAAGCATTGATATGGATGGACACCATTTACTTCAGGAATTCATCTATTCTACTTATGCTATCCTTCCACTATATTTTTATCAATGGTTGAGAATGAACCCGATGTATTCTTCAGATCAGACGACTCATGTCCACTTCAGGATTTCAAGACTTAGGTCATTTGTTGGTGGTGAAACTCCTGAAGTAAATCTCCCAGAGTGACGTAAATTACATGCATCACTTGTTGACATGGCACAGGTTGAGTGGCAACCACGTGTCACTTAGATTTATGATTTACATGTACCTCGTATGTTGATTTCATATTGACACTTGTCATTATCTGACTCTGCCACTTGTTCTTGCTGACATGGTCTGTCACATGTTCTTGCTGATGTGGTCTGCTAACATAGGTCTCTCGATGTGACACATATTTGTCTCCTTGATAAAACGGTTATAAAACTATCTAAAATGTATCTCATATCGATGGCTAAGAGTGACTTCAGAATTTCTGCTTTCGAGACTTTGGGTAATTCAATATCTCAACTTCATAATTCTTCCGAAGTGAGATTCCCAAAGCGTAAACTCATCATATATTTTAACCTGAAATGAATGATGTTCGTTTGATCAAGATATTAGATAGATGGATCAATCTGTCTACAATGATTCTTTTCCTTGATTTAAATCTAATGGCCCTCCATCTTTTCTTATCCTATCCTTCCACTTAATTTGATCCAACAATTGAAGGAAATTTGGGTATTCAAATTCTCAACCATTTTTTCCCCACTTATCCTATCCTTCCTCTTAAAGTGATCCAACATTTTTGAATACTCTCAAAGAATATTAACGATAAAGGAGGATTGTGGAACCACAACTTGTGAGTGATTTAATTTGTCACCCAAGCTTCACAATTCGAAGTTGTGCATTTGTCGGTGAGTCAACCACAATCGTTGATCTTTGAATCTATAATATCTAACGGTCCTGATAAATTGCGGGATTGGAACTAGCAAGTTGTTTAATTCTTCCTTCTCTCTCTGCAATTCATCCCCGTTGTTGATCTTGTGCATGAGTATCAACGGTCCCGGTTTGTCCTGTGGGGATTTTGATCCCGATCATGTTTTTGCACTGTTTTTTCCCTTCTGATATTTATTGATCATGTTTCTTTACTACACCTTCCCTTCTGACCTTCATGTGCATCATTGGTTTTTGGCATCAGTTATAATATATCAGTAAAAATATTTCCAACAGAGAGGTCATTAAAATAAAGGTTATATCTAAACCATAATGAGAGATCATTAAAAGAAAGGTTATATCTAAACTAGATCCCAATTCTCTCATATGTGACCCATGACTTTTGAACTAATAGTTATACATGTGGAATTAAATTCAAATAATTTGTTAGACCACTACCATGAAATAAAAGTTTAACATTTTATCACCAAACATTTTGTAGTTTGCATATTAAGAACTAGTAATATTCGCCATGGTTTATACATTCTGAGATAAATTTCCATCCTTTAAATTATTCGTGTTGTTGAGACAAAGAATGGAACACCCAAGAATCATATAGTGAGTAAGAAGAGATCCTTGGGACATCCCTTGGGCATGATGCACCTAAGGATATGTGCACCCATGACTTGCGAAGCACATCGTGAGGTTGCTATGGATGACATGACTTGGTGGTACAAGAGCATGGATGATTTGGAGTTAGTAAGCACCAATGGAAACAAATGTAGAGAGAATGTGATGATCTGGGGTGGTAATTGTGCTTTTTGTGGATGAAATGAGTGAGGTCGACATGATGCATGGGAATATGAAGAGGATCAATGTAGGTCATCTTGGGAAGAAGGTGAGGGGTGTGACAGTTTGTGTGGGTCATGACTCTTTGTGACCTTAAGTGGTCGCGTATATATTTTGGGAGATGAGGCCAATTAGAGGCATGTAATCACATCTCATCATCAAAAATAAAGTTAGAGAGTGAGGTTTATAGATTGAGAAAAGGTGAGACAAAATGGAACAACGATGACGGAAAATTGTGAAGGTGTGTCTTAGTGTCTCGTTGGTTATCTTGGGCACAACACATGATGGAGAGGCATGAAGGTTAGGAAGAATATTGTGTGAGAGGGGGAGAAGGACATGACACCCAGGCTAAGGTTTTGACAAGGAGACTTGGGTGTATGAGAAAATAGGCTAGTATAGATTTGTCTTAGCCAAAGTCTTGTATATCTATGTATTGAGATGTGAGCTTCTCTTTGTAAAGTATTGTAATAAAATTTGTATATAAAGACTTATATGGGTGTTCGAAACATATTTTGTTTCTCAACCATATTTGTGTCTCTTGTGTATGAATGGTTGCATAATTGGATAAGTATAAGAACTATGTAATTGTTTAAGTAAATAATTTAAGTGTAGTTGGCACAATTGGGTTAAGAAAGAGTATGGGTGTTTATTAAGTAAGGTGTAGTCTGGATGAAGTAACTTTGGTTTGGTCAAGATGAAAAAATGAAATGTCGCAATGCCACATGATCCCAGGTGTCAAGAAACTTCAATGAAAAAAGTCGATTTGGATCCTTAGGAAGACTATGGGTGCATGAAATATGGTATCATAGTAGTCTTGGTGACATTTTTGGGTACAAAATGTTTCAAATATGAGGTATTTTTGTGTGTGAGGAAAGAGTCCATGTCCATAAAGTTACAACATAGGAGTGATCACAATTTTTGAAAAAAAATTGGGTTTCTCTCTTGATTCACTTGGAAGTTTGGGTGCTCCAATGAATAGATAGAATGAATTCGAAGGTGGAAATGAATTTAGGAAAATAATTGTGGAGAAACTGGGTGAGTTGGGGTTTTTGTGGACTTGGGAAACAGAGTTGGGGTGGCATAAAAAGGTGTTCTTGGTGCAACAGGTATTTGAGGTGAATTTTCAAATGAGACACAAACACTTGAGTGTGTTGTTGTGTTGTTGTTGTAGGTAGTTAAGGAACTAAGCGAGTATTTGGGGAACGTTGGATGCATGTAAGAAGATTTTTGCGATGCGAGCCAAGTCTCAATTGAACCCAAGAGATGGAATTTGTTCATGAATGGCCATATAGGATGGACATTATGAAGTGAAATTTGATGCAGTGTCATGAAGGATAGAAGAGGATGCTTTATATTGCATGATGGAAATATTGTGATGACAAGAATGGTAGAATAGAATATATGTTGTGAATCAAAACTTAGCACAACTATATGAAGAATTGAATAAGATGCAAAAGATCAAGGAAAAATCAAAATTTTATAATGATGAGATGAGGACCTTTTTTTATGGAACTATGTCTAGGGAGATGCCAAGTTCAGGTTCTTCAGCAAGGAACATGCCTAGGGAAAAGTAGGTGTTGCAAGAATAAAGAAGTTCCTTGATAGGATAGGAAAATTTGTTTCGTTTTTTCTTTGTGATGAAAACCACTTTGTAGCATATTTTATGATGAAGACTAAGTTGGAATGGTTAGAAGAAGACCAAGTGTAATAGGCAGAGGAGAAGCTTGTCACCATGGTGGAAGTGTTGCGAATTCTTTTACTTTCAAGGGAGATGTTGGAATTAGTGGATGTGTTGATAGCACATCTAGAGGAATTCAAATATAGATGCCATGGATAACATTCACAATGTGAAGGGGAATAAATTTACTTTGTGGATGCAATGGTGAGTGGGGTGAAGGTGGTTTCTTTGGTGGACACTCTGTAACATCCCACTCTAGTGCAGTGAGAAAACTTATTCTTTGAGGACACTTGCTTGCAAGTGATCCGAACTATTATGATATTAAACAATTTGTCCTTGATTATGATGCGTTATGATAGATGACATGATGTTTACTGCATTGACATAGATAGGTTCTATTGAGCTAGTTTTAACGAGTGTGCAGGGTTTTGGACCTTGAGGATGCAGAGGCATCGACGAAACCCTTGGACTCCGGATCGAGTCAGGGAGTGTGTTATTGGGGTTTGATTATTTTACCGTGATTTTAGTACATTTGATTAGATGATATGAGTGGACATGTTTGACATGATTGATGATGATGCAGGCTGATGATAGCTTGTCGACTAGACTCACATATGGAGTAAAGGGGTCACACACAACTACTAGAGAGGTTGAGGGAGAGGTGTGGACAACAGCCCTGCCACAACCTACTAGCACTCCCAACGTGGCTCGAACTGTAGGTTAAAGATTACCTAGTTCGAGAGGACCCACGATGCCATGAGGCCACACTACAACAGTTGCTCGCAATGATTCTAAGGGGTGCGCAATAACGCCAGGGCCTTATTTCTTAGAAGCCCTTAGTCTCCAAAAGTTCACCTGGTGGAGTGTTGTCTCCAGGGGTTATTGATGTCTACCAATCATTCAAGAAGCAAGTGGCACCCTTGGAGCACGTGGTGCATCCTGAAGGGCATGTTGCACAAAAGAAACAAAAGAGGCAAGTGGCACCCTTGGAGCACATAGTGAATCCTGAAGGGCACGTCACGTTGATGATGATAAAAGAACGAACCTAGATGGCCCTTAGACAATCAACACTTTAAGAAATTTTAAAGCAACTCCCCTAATTAAATGTTGCCTAGTTCAGAATCTATGTCCTAAGTCTAAAAACTTCGCTAGGGGTAAGATTTTGTCTACCCTTGAGAAAATATCTATGTAATATTATAATAATAAAATTTAAAATAGAAAACCCCTTACATAATAATTTGGTATTCATAAATTTTGGGGTAAAATGAAGAGAGTAAGAAATTAAATAAAATCGATGGATAAAAAATATATATAAAGAAGAAATTAATTATTTTTAACTTTTGATAGTTTTAAAAGATGTTGAATTAATAATAAAATGGAAAAGGGGTTAAATTGCAACTGTCATTTTTAGCTCTAATAAAAAGGGGAAAGAGGGAAATTATAAAATTTAGGAAACTAGGGGATGAATGTAACATAAAAAGGGAAAGAGGGGAACTTAGGGTAAAAAGCAAGAGGTCAACTTAGTAAAGAATCTGCAATTAAGAACCTTCTAAATTGAACTAAATTAGCAACTTCATTTTAGGGAAAGTGTTTAAAACCTGTAAGGGAATCTAGGGACACCTAGGAGTAAATTTAGGAGTAACTCTAGGTGGGTGAGGGAAATAAGACAATTAAATAAATTAAAGAAAATAATTATTGGAGGAATGTGGGGGATGAATGACACTTGTAAATCAGTCAAGTCACTTGTGGGAGTTGGGATTTCCCATCTCAGAGAGGAGTGGTAGCTCGACCTTGCTAGGAGAGCTAGGAGCTAGACGTACCATCTAGATAGTGTGTGGCCCCTTTGTAGCTCAGGGGGCTATGGGGGAAGTAGAGTACCCCTAGCGTTGGCTGGGAGATACCTGTTTAGTCTCGACGATTGGCAAGTGAGAGCGGCATGGAGTGCATCGACGACGTTTTAGGTGGGAGATAAGGCAACAATATGATCTTTATTTAGTAGAATAGATTGCATTATGACTTAATCTGGGATCAAAATATCGGTTGTAATGGTTGAATGGCTGTTTTTATTTATTTACGCGACGTCCTTAGAAATTGTGTGCTGGAAATGAAAAATATAGATGTGATAAAAATGAAAGGGGACATGGTTTTTCCTGGAAGTAAATTTAATTTCTTGCTAGCCTATGACCTGTTTTTATTTTATTTTATTGAAAGGCAATTAAACGATCCATGTCTGTGTTATTTTCAAGGTTGGGGTTTTACTTCTCCTACCGGTAAAATCAAGAGAACGATTAAATTTTATTTATTTATCTCTAATTCCCTTGCATCTAAGTATCAAGTCATGGCGGGAATAACTCTTCCTCTTGATCTAGGACTGTAGGTTCCTTTTGCTTAAACATTGTGATAATGAACAGACTCAGGTCCCCTTGAATTTACGGAATGAACCATGACAGATTTCTTTATTTAATCTTCTCTCTAACGTTATTAAATATTCCTTAAACTTATGACAAAATGCAACCCTATGTTAACCTTGCAAATAGGTAAGCTATCTAGAATTTAGTTGATTTAAGTTTGTTGAATTATTGATTGTTAAGTTTCCCTTCACAAACTCTGCGGAATACCTTCGAGCTCCACTTTTTAATTCCGTATTGATTGTGTGTCTTGCAAAGTTTGTGGCGCACTTCTGGAAGTTATGTTTTCATGAAGATTTGAGACATCCCACATATCTGTGGAGGACGCGTTGCATATTCATCTCCCATTTGGGAGCGACTATTTCAACTTAGACTCAAAAGAACAGTCGTACATTGTTTATCCCTTATGTAGAAATTTGTTTTTATATACAACTGAATTATTTGTACTGTCCTGGACTAATAAGAATTATTAAAAAAAAAAAAATGGGATAAATCAGTCGAATTTATAACTGAATACTATCGCCCTTCTCCAGCGCACAACAGGGAATAATATAACTAAAAGAATTTCTTATTTACACAAACAAAAAAAAAAAATTGGGCAATTTGCAATTAAGCTTCCAAATTAAAACTTAATTAAAACAATTCACCTTCGCCTTGATTTCCTTAATGATCTGTTGTTTATCTCTTCTTCTGAAAGGACAATATTTCACTCTTGATTAGAATCTTTCCAGTTCAATCACCACCAACCCTGCAAGAGGAAGCATGGCAACTTTTATGGTGGTTGTTTAATTTTGCAGACTTGCAGCAAACCTGATGGCGTGATTGGTAAGAATTTGTCATGTCGGGATTTATGGCATTTACGGTGGTAGATTTTATGGCACCTTTTATGGAAGCATTATTCGCAATAATAGTTTTTAATGGAAATTTTGGTTGAGCAATATGTGACTAACATTGATTATGAGCAATATTTATCTAGATTTATAACACAGAGGAGATTATGGTGGATATAATTAATCCATAGCCTTATAAGATATAATTGCTTAACCTGGATGCATTACATTCACAAATCTCCTTAACACCCAAGAATAGAATTGACATATTCATAATTATGGTTATGAAGAGATTGGTTTAATAATTCTGGTTATGGATAGTTGGGTTTGGCAACCCTCATCTTTATCTTGTGAGATATAAATTTCCATCACTGATTTATTATAGATTGAGTAAAAAGAAGGATTATTAAATGTTTTGGATACGATATAAATTGTATTGTCTTTTAGACTAAGTACGAATTCATTTTTTTCTAACCTGCCTTGCCATCCTTATGTGATGATGGGTATAGGCATCTATCTTTTCTAATTAAAAATATGGCCAGTTTATGATGTATGGCTAGTTATAACTTGACAGACTAGTTAGAATTTAATTAATGATTAATTATATTTTTAGTTATTAATCCAGTCAAATAATTAGACTTGCTTAGTAATGTTATTTAAATGTTGATTAGATGGTACTCTGTTGTCACTTATAATATAGAACTGTGCAATGAATTGTTATAAGGATAAATTTGAATGTAACTTAATATTATTCTGCAAATAGACATATTGAGTTGAGCTTGTAAATGATGATTATTGTTGAAAATAATGTTCTGTTGATAAGGATATAAATGATTTTATTGTTAATTTGTTAAAATTCATTGGTTATATGATTAAATATTGATTTAAAGTTGCTAGAAGTAGTTGTAAGTTAACGCAGTAAGGACATTGACCTTGGTAAACTAGACTTGAATGTAGAGAACAATATTGTTATTTATATTTTAAAGTTAAACCAATTAAAGGTCAGACTTGCTGCATTAATTGTCTTGTCTTGTAATGTGATTAAAAGTACACTCCCCAAAGAAATACTGTGATAGTAGTAATGAGTCAATAACGATGCACTATCATCAATACCTTAATATAGATAACCTTGTTGTTTGCAAATCTTGATGGTTATGTTATTGTCTTTAGCTTAGAAGGCTTGGTTTGCTTGTGTCGGGTGGGATGTAGACACTTCCATGTTCCTCATAACAGTCGCCAGCCCTGAGATCTTAAATGGTTAAAATTGATGGGAACCTGGGCTTGAGCGTTGCTTATGTGTCTTGGAGATCCTAACCCTTGCAGGATAGGATGGGCGAGTAGTCAGTCTTATTTATAGTCAATTGATTGTCGTTTAATGCATGTAGATACTTGATGTGTGTCTTAGGTCGTCATGTTGTATTTTTCGTTGTATGCATCTTGTTCATTGTCAGGTGGCAACGTAGAGTCGAATGTGTTTATTACCCTTGTACACATGTGCACACACAATATAAAAAAAAGAAAAAAATTTGCACTTGTTAAGAGGTTGGTCATCGTAACGAGGAGGTTTGTTACATATGGTATCAGAGTGGGTTCAACCTATGTCTTGGGATCGTTACAACTTTCATTGACATGATTAGATTATACTGTTGCTAATCAAGTTGATTGTGTGCATGCAGGTAGTCATGGTTAAAGGATGCCACAGAGGCAGATGATGGGGTGCTAGGGGAGGAGGCGCGACACCTCTAGTAGCATCCACACTATAGGGGTCTAACCCCTATGGGGATGAGTAGGTTCTCGGACAGGAGAAGATAGCAGTTGGTGTTCTAGTTATAATGATGAGATCTTTTTAGCACATGTCCGAGGCACTGATTAGTCGTTTGGACAGAGAGGAGGCCAGAGTGCCGACACCCACTGAGGTTCCACCGCGCACTCCGGTTGGTACTAGTAGAATTCACCGTTAACTTGAGAAGGTCAAATTTCCTGAGTTCTTTGGTGCCACGGATGGCGTAGCCTCCAAGCCATGGTTGGAGAACATGGCGATGTGCTTTGCACTTCATGATTATACCTCCAACATGAAGGTCTGTATGGCGATATTTCAACTGAAGGGGAGCGCTCTTTTATGGTGGAATACGCTCCTACCACAACTGAACATGGCCATCGAAGATGTGTCATGGGAACTGTTTGAGGAATGGTTCTGAGAGAGGTACCTTTCAAAGGAATTCATTGAGCGTAAGCTCAATGAGTTCAATGCCTTATGACAGGGAGGTCGTATGGTGCCCGAGTAAGAGGCCCATTTTATGGAGCTGCTCTGGTATGCTCTGCACCTTAACATTGAGAAACTTAAGGTCAATAGGTTCATATTTGACCTTAACAGCAGCCTGAGTGCAAAGGTTAGGATTTGGATGCCTCAAACCTTGCACGATTCCATCCAAAAGGCCCTCATAGTAGAGGAGGAGCTCATCAGTGGGGGTCATACTAGGACTCCAGTGAGACCAGCAGGGTAGTGTTCATCTGGAAGAAAGAAGCAAAAGACACCAGTGAGACTTACACTGAGATATCATGGCTTCCAGAGGGTATCCACTTTCACTACACCCCGATGATCGACACCTCAGCAGCAGACACCTTATCGGGGACCATAGCATCAACAACAGTGTCGCCTGCAACAGTAGCAGTTTAGGCCTATTCGGTAGAACAGACTAGGGTTACAGGCCAATGGGCCGTCATATTCTACTTTGGGTACCAGGACTACTGGGCCAAATAAGAGGTGTTGGATGTGTGGGGAGCCACACTACCAGCACAATTTTCCTATAGAGAGGACCTGAGCATCCATATCAGCAGTACCCACTACTATGGGAGATATGGGCAAGGCCCATCGGATTCATGCAGAGGTGAATAACTACTAGGTAGAGAACTAGTCGACTGTCCTCGAGATGACAAGTACTGTCATTGACCAGACCCTTAGTATTTTGATAGATCCTAGTGCTACCAAGAGTTTCATTTCTGGTGCAGTGCTAAAAAGGATTAAGGTAAAGGCATTTGAATAGGATGAGTTTAGATTTGTGGAGATGGCCTCAGCAGGCAAACAGAAGGTTGGAGGAAAGGTTACGGGCTGTGCCCTTAACTTGGGAGAGTTTTTCATGAGGGCCAACTTGTACATCATGATCTTAGGATCTTATGATGTCATAATTGGTATGGATTGGTTGGAATTGCATGAGGTGATACTCAACTATAAGACAAAATGGTTGACCTTGGTCGATGACGAGGGACAGAGGCATGTGATTGTAGGCCAGAACTAGGGAGTTTCCCTAAGGTTCATCTCTTCCTTATATCTATGGAAGAGTATGTGAAAGGGGTGCAAGATTTATGCGATCCTTGCATTAAATGAGAAGGGAGTAGCAGAAGCTCTAGAACACCTTCTGGTGGTGAGAGAGTTTGTGGACGTATTTCTAGAGGATTTACCTGGGATGTCATTGGAGAACTACGCGACGCATGATTTGGAGTTATTAGCCATCGTATATGCTTTGAAGGTTTGGAGACACTACCTTGTTGGATGAAAATTTGAACTAAAGACTGATCATTGTGGACTACAAAACATTTTTACACAAGGCGACTTGAACGCAAAACAACGACGTTGGTCGGAATTGCTTAGCGAGTACAACTTTGAGATTACTTACATAAAGGGAACAATGAACCATGTGGCAGATGCTTTGAGTCGGAGACCACACATATTTTTGGTGTTGCCTCTTCAGATGAATCTACGTGAGAAGATTCTCACTTTACAGTGTGACAATGACTGGTACAAAGAGGTTGAGGGTTTTAATGGACAAAACACAATGATGGTACCACATTATGAGGGATTTTCATTTGATAGCGATGGGTTATTGAGGTTTAAAGGTTGGATTTACATACCACCAAATGACGAGTTGGGGATGTTGATCTTGAGCGAGGCTCATAGAGCAGTTTACATGGCTCACCCGGGAGTCACAAAGATGAGGGAAGACCTTAAGCCCTTATTCTTTTGGAAGGGAATGAAGGAAGACATAGTCAGTTATGTGACCAAATGCCTCTAATGTTAGTAGGTAAAGGATGAACATAGACACCCAGTGGGATTACTACAACCTCACGCTATTCCAAAATTGAAATGGGAGGTTATTTTGATGGATTTCATTGTTTGATTGCCACTGACGGTGAGGAGACATGACTCAATTTTCCTAGTAGTAGACACTCTAATGAAGAGTGATTACTTTATTCCTGTGCATACGATGTATCAGGCACCTAACATTGCTAGAGTTTTAAACAGTGAGATTGTGAGGCTGCATGGCGTGCCTAAGAGGATTATATCTGATCGAGGATTGATGTTTACCAAATGATTTTGGATGAGTTTCCAAAAGGCCTTGGGATCCCAACTTAACTTTAGTACTATGTATCACCTAGAGACTGATGAGTAGACTGAACAAACAAACCAAACCTTGGAGGACATGTTGCGCATGTACGTGATGGACCAACAAAAGCATTGGGAAGAATTCTTTCCACTAGTAGAGTTCACTTACAACAATAGTTACCAGAGCACCATTAAGATGGCGCCTTTCAAGTTTCTTTACGGGAAACTATGTTGGATTCCCTTGAGTTGGGATTATCTTGAGGATAGGGTCCTGGTGGGACCAGAAGAGATACAAGAAATGGAAGAGAAAATGCAAACCATAAGACAAAGTACTAAAGAAGCGCAAGATCGACAGAACAGTTATACCGATGCGCACTGAGTCGACAATAGTTATGAGGTCAACGATCGAGTCTTCTTATGAGTTAAACCACATAACACTTCGATCAAGTTTGGGAAGGGAGATAAACTCTCTCCTAGGTTTATGGGACCTTTCAAGATTGTGGAGAGAAAGGAGCTCGTGGACTATGAACTAGCCTTGCCTGATTCCTTGAGGTGTATGCACGATGTTTTTTATGTATCTGTTTTGAGACATTACATTAGTGATCCTACACATGTGATTGAATTGAGTTCCTTGTAGGTATTAGACGAGGGAGCGCTCATAGATGAGCTGGTCTACATCTTAGATCATTGCATTCGATAGTTACGACATTGAACGGTAGATCAGGTCAAGGTCTAGTGGGACAATTATAGTCTGCACTCGACAACCTAGGAGGACGCATATGATATGCACCAGCAGTTTCCATTTTTGCTTGATAGATAGACTTATGATGCTGTGACACACTTATTTCAGCATGTATACTATGAAACTTTGGGATGAAGTTTAGACCAAGAGGGGGTGTATGTAACATCCTGCTCTGGCACACTGAGAAAACTTATTATTTGAGGACACTTTCTCGGAAGTGATCCAGACTATTATGATATTAAAACATTTTTACTTGATTATGATGTGTTATGCTAGATGACATGATGTTTTACTGCAATGACATAGACAGGTGCTATTCACTCAGTTTTACTAAGTGTGCAGGGTTTTGGACCTTGAGGATGCAGAGGCATCGATAGAACCCTTAGACTCTGGATCGATTCAGGGAGTGTGCTATTCGGGTTTGATTGTTTTACTATGATTTTAGTACATTTGATTAGATGATATGAGTGGACATGTCTGACATGATTGTTGATGATGCAGGCTGATGATAGCTTGCCGATCAGACTCACATATGGAGTAAAGGGGCCACACACGACTGCTAGAGAGGTTGAGGGATAGGTGTGGACAATAGCCCTACCACAGCCTACTATCACTCCCGGCGTGGATTGAACTGTAGGTTAATGATTACCTAGTTCGAGAGGACCCACGATGTCGTGACGGAATACTGCGACAGTCGCTCGCGATGATTCTAAAGGGCATGCAATAAGGCAGTGGCCTTATTTCTTAGAATCCCTTAGTCTCCCACAAGTTCACTTGGCAGAGTGTTGACTCTAGTGGTTATTGATGTCTACCAATCAGTCAAGAAGCGAGTGGCACCCTTGGAGCATGCAGTTCTTCCTGAACGACATGTTGCGCAAAAGAAACAAAAGAGGCGAGTGGCACCCTTGGAGCACATAGTGCATCCTGAAGGGTAGGTCACGTTGATGATGATAAAGGAATGAAACTAGATGACCCTTAGACAATCAACACTTTAAGAAATTTCAAAGCAACTCCCCTAATTAAATGTCGCCCAGTTCAAAATCTATGTCCTATGTCTAAAAACTTTGCTAGGGGTAAGATTTTGTCTACCCTTGAGAAAATATCTATGTAATATTATAATAATAAAATTTAAAATAGAAAACCCCTTACGTAATAATTTGGTATTCATAAATTTTGGGGTAAAATGAAGAGAGTAAGAAATTAAATAAAATCGATGGATAAAAAATATATATAAAGAAAAAATTAATTATTTTTAACTTTTGATAGTTTT
>JASDQU010212549.1:4086-16302 GCA_032191745.1 Picea mariana
CGAGGCTAGTTACTGCTATGGATTGGATTGTGCAGATATTTCTTTGGTGGTTGAGGGTGGAGACTCTAAAACTAATGTCACAAGTTACAGGGTGTTCCTAGTACTGAAGGGTATAGCTCACTTGGTACTCTTGTCCTGTTATTTACATCTATTAGGGCACCACTCAAATGTTGCTCAGGATAACTGAAAGATGAGTCTAACCTGTGTATAGTACAAGGCATGATAAGTGGGCCACATTCAAAGTTTGGTTGCCAATTATGTATATATGTGGGAGGTGGTTTCCATGGGACTTTAATGAATGTCCAATTAGTGTCATGATCCATTAGTTTAGAAGACTTTAACTTTGACCTAATATTATCCTTAATCCTAGGACGTAATCGAATAGTCTAAGGCTTGATTGTGCAGGTGTAGGTAGTTGTTGTTACATATGATAATAAAATTATTAAATCAAGTATAACAAGTTTGTGGCTGTAAATAAATTCCAATGGCATTTTAGTATTTCACAAGCCATTGGGTTCAAACATATGTTATTTTCCTAACAAACAGCTATGAATATAATGGTGTTTTCTGAATAAATAGGCAACGATATACACCTTGCATATACAATCCATTCTCATGCTTTAGTTGCCAATCGTTGTTTAATTTTTAAAAATAATAGATCAAAATCCCATTATGATATTTTATTCAGCTTTTTAAAGAAAAAATATACTGTCCCATCCCTATATTTGAATGGAGGACGACTCATCACCATTTAAATTTGTCACTGATACCCCTATCAATCGGCGATAGATTTTTCATTTTATGTGGAAATCTTAAGAAGTAACTGCTTTCGAATCTGTTCTTGAATGAGAGTAATTCTTTATTCTCTGTAAGAAAGGCAAAGACAATGAAAGCCAAGAAATAAAAATGTTGTTTAGGCATTTGGTTATTTTGATAGTTCAATATAGGTTAGGGACATTCATTCTTACAAAGCTATTTAACCTTGAAATGGTCAATTTTGCATGACCTAAAATATTTTCTTTTACAGTCATGAAGGTGAGGTCATCAGTGAAGAAGCTGTGTGAGTTCTGCAGATCTGTGAAACGTTGTGGAAAGGTTTATATCTTATGCACCTCCAATCCCAAACACAAGCAGCGCCAAGGAATTTCGACATTTGCATATCAAGGTCCACTGTCTCCTACATAAGCATCCTACCCTTATTTCTGTATGTTAATGCTACTTTATGAATCATAAATATATTTTCCTTCATGTTTTGAAATTGGATTCAGTGAAGTATGGTTTGTCTTTCCAGTTGTTCATGTGTCAAAATTGGTTCTAAAGACATGGATGTTATTGACTTAGAAGTCAGGACCCTGACCTCAAATGAAGTGCAAATTTTGGAATTGGAAAGTGTTTTCGTCTTGTTATATTAACGTTATCTATAATTTTTGCATTTTTCGCACCCCCTTTGTTATCTTGTCGTGCATATTTGGATCATTTCAAATTCAGAGTGACATGAATTTGCGGCAGCTGCTACTCTGGGGAGACTCTTATTTAGTCGGAATCAACTTGTCTAGTGCATAGGCTTTAGGTTAATGTGTTGCTATGGTTTTTAAGTTCATTCTTAGACTGGACATTTGGTATAGTAAGAAATATGGGTGCTTTGGCAGTTGTTCCTGCATGACAAAAAAATTATCTTTCTACAAGAACATTGGAAATTTAAATTTTGTCCATTAAGAAGAGGGGTGTTAATGTGGAACGAAATTCCAACATAGGGATATGTCACTGTAGAGATAGACTATAACATCACCATAGATAACAACCACAAGCCAAATACATCCCACAAGGCATGACACCGAAACCATCGGCAATGTTAGTAATAGAGTTAAGGAGGATGCTATCGCATCAACTTGTGGAATTGCACCCAAAGACAGTGTCCAGATCAACAAATTTTTTGGCACATAGATAACAACCACAATCCAAAGATGGACCACAAAGAATGACACCAAAACTATTAGCAATGTCAGTCCAAGAGCGAGGGAGGATGCCATGACATCAACCCAGGGACTCACAGCCCAAAGCCATCTTCCAGATTGGCAAAGATTTTGGTGTGAGCAATGGCTTGTATACCATCTCCATCTTACAATTGTTATCCATGTGGGATTATTCACAACACAGGGACACACACACCCAACAGTGATGTTTAATGCACACACACACACAATTAAGAAAAGTATTAATGTGAACACAATCCCAACATAAGAATATGCAACCGTAAATATAGCTTGTAACATCACATAGAAAACAACCACAAGCCCAATATCGCCCATGCGATATGATACCAAATCCACAAGCACTGGTAGTATTAGGGTGAGGGAGGATGCTATCACATCAACTGGGGACTTGCACCCCAAAGCCCTCCAGATTGGCAAAGCCTTCGGTACAGATAATGCCTTATAAACCACCTCCATCTCACAATTGTTATCTATGTAGGATTATTCACAACACATACCCAACTAGACATTAACACACACACTCAATTAAGAAGAGGGGTGTTAATGTGGAAGGAAATTCCAACATAGGGATATGTCACTGTAGAGATAGACTGTAACATCACCATAGATAACGACCACAATCCAAAGACAGCCCACAAGGCATGACACCGAAACCATCGGCAATGTTAGTAATAGAGTCAAGGAGGATGCTATCACATCAACCTGTGGAATTGCACCCAAAGACAGTGTCCAGATCAACAAAGTTTTTGGCACATAGATAACAACCACAATCCAAAGATGGCCCACAAAGAATGACACCAAAACTATCCGCAATGTCAGTCCAAGAGCAAGGGAGGATGCCATGACATCAACCCAGGGACTTGCAATTCAAAGCCATCTTCCAGATTGGCAAAGATTTTGGTGTGAGCAATGGCCTCTATCTATTTTTCTATATACTAAGTCATGAACAAAGTCTTTTCTGCATTTTGTAGAAGAAACCTGACAAAAAGAGTGCAAGAAACAATAATAAATCTTTGGATTACTCAAGCCTCGCAGAAAAAGTTGGGGAAAAACTGAGCTATATAGATTAGTGATGTCCAGCTTCAACATTTATTAAGTACTTGTTAAGTACTGGATCTTGTTGTGGGTGCCCCTGTATTGGTAAATTCATCCCTATAATAACCCGAGTAGGGAAGAGTATCAGGACAATGCAGTTGTGTGAGAAACATTAGCTTCCACAGCTTTCATTTATCCTATTTTACAACCTAGGGGCTTGAATTTTGACCTTAATTGAATCATAAATAATGGAACGTCTACAATGAAATTACTGGTAAATACAACCCACTAGTCATTAGATGAAACCTGGAATGTAATAAAATGATACAAGGGAAAATTTGGGGATAAACTCTTCTGAAGTTTATAATCCTTGGGTGGATAGTTCTTCATAACAGTTTAGCAGTAATGATAGTCTTCATTGTACTAGCCTTACAAATGGATGATATGTGGTTTGTCACAAACCTGAAACAGTTAAGCATATTATGTGGAACTGCAAGGTTGCTGGATCTTTTTGGATATGGCTTGCGGCTGAGTACAGTCTTCTCTTTGTTGCCCCTCTTTATTAGAAAGGGGTTCTTTTTGGGGACAAATGGATAAATATCCAGGCATCAAGACCATGTGGAACCTGATTAGACTGACATGAATCTCCTTCTTATGGAAATGATGGTGCCGAACAACCTTCTAATCCAGTCCATTCGGGAGATGTTTCAATTAATAGATTGGAGTTGGCTATGCACATCTCTGTTATGATTGACAATTTTAGGGATGATGTAGATACTCTTGAGATCAGAGCCAAAGTGGACACGCTATCTTTGCTTGCTTATGTAGGGAGGGTGAAACTAGTATGTGACTGTCTTTTGGCATCATGATGTATCATTCTTGATCTGCATTTTTATCGTTTAGTAGTGAAATATCAAATGCATTTTTCCGAAAATAAGGGATAGAAGGCTAGGGAGTGTAACTGGATTCCCCTTAAGATTGACCTTTTCTGAATTGATAGCAAGCTCTCCAGGTATAACGACATTACAGTCTTTAGGTCGCTTGTCAACGGTCAGCATGGCCTGTATGCACCAAAACAAGCATAGACTAAGGCAATTGAACAATGCATAACAAAAAATATTAGTTCTAGAAAAATTTGAAGGAGAGAATCCTATTTCGGGACTATGCTAACAAAGAACAATCTATATAAAAGGAAAGATTATTGTGTCTAATCTGAAAGATAGTGTGACATACAGTGAATGGAATTGCTCCACACCTCCACCTGGAAACTGGTTGACTCAGGTTTATGACTGTAGCCATGTAACCATTCAGCGAATGCATGACAATAAAGAATGCTAATTGACCTAAAGTCTGCAAGAAAAGAGCACCAACTTGTTCAAGGTACACATTACTCTGAAACTCCTGATTAGCTTCTCGGTTTATTAGATCACTATATTATAAACACATTTGAATGTCTTGTGTAATTACAATGGTAAACTACACTTACAAATGCATAGTTACAATCAAAATTTGATGGTAAAGAGCCACGAGATCGATAACCCAAAAAATGACACACACTATCCAATGAAATGGCCAACAAAAACATATGCCCCAATGTTGTCACATACAATGTGCTTATTGGTGGTTTTTGTAAGGAAGGGAAATGGCAGGAGGCCACCAAAATGATTCATGAGATGTTGAATAAAGGGTACAATCTGAATGTTATCACATACACTGCTCTTATGGATTCTCTTTGCAAAGAAGGAAAGCTTCTAGAAGCTCTTTGGTTGTTAGATGTTATGGTGCAAATAGGCAATCAGCCCA
Organism: Picea mariana; assembly: GCA_032191745.1. NCBI lineage: Eukaryota > Viridiplantae > Streptophyta > Pinopsida > Pinales > Pinaceae > Picea > Picea mariana. Next base: position 8,919 of record JASDQU010212549.1, read on the forward strand.
ACCAAAACACATACAATACACTTATAAATGGGTTTTGCAAGGTGGGTAATCTGGAGAAGGAAGGGGCACTTCTTCAAGAGATGTCAGAGAAAGGTTGTAGGCCTAACGTAGTTAACTATACTACCTTAATAGATGGACTCTACAAGCATTGCAAGATAGACGAAGCTCAACAAATCTTCTATGAGATGCCAAAGAAGGGTTTGAGCCCTAATGTTGTTACATACAACAGATTGATAAATGGACTCTGCAAAGTGGGTAATCTGAAGGGGGAAATAAACTTATTTAAGCAGATGAAAGATAGTGATCATATACCTGATACAATTACATTTATCACTCTCATGAATAAATTATTCAAGGAAGGCACACCCCAAGAGGCCAATAGACTATTACATGAGATCTTAAACAAGGGTTGATACTGGAGCTGTAACATACTTAGCAGTAACTAACAGCGCCTGTAAAAACAGTGTTGAAATGCACCTGGCAAGATTTAGCAAGAGGGAGTGAATTGCAATTGATTAAGTGTAGGGGTGACTTTGGTAACAATGCACTAGGCAAGCTATCTGAATAGTTTGGGGGCTGAATTTGAGGAAGCGATATGAGTGGAATTTCTAGAAGAGTGCAGCAGGTGTTTCATCTAAAATCGCAGTTGGTTTAGTGGGCCACATATCTTGATTAAATGCACTGGTTGTTCAATCTAAAATGAGTTTGGCCTAGCAGTTACTTGCAAAGTACTCCAGGAAAATTTCATGTTAGTGCTTACATTAATAATATGGATTTGGTTTGCTAATATAGCTAGTGGGTTGTCATTTGACATTTTTAAGGTGGACATTGCAAATCTTGATTGTGGAGATTCATGAATTAGGGGATTGATCTGACCTGCTCTTACTGAGGGCAAGGTTGCAAACACTGTTTAGGATCTCAGAAGTGCTTTTCAACGTGACTAAATTTGCTGCAATTTACATGAAATGAATGGTTTGTTTAAAGTGGAATTAAGGGAGTCTGCTCTTAAGGTTAATATTTGATAAATAGCTACTGACACTCATGATTTATGGTGTAGTTAGTTAAGATGGAATTACCAGGTAACCTACTATGATCGGTGGACTTACCAGTGCTCAGATTCAATTACTATGGAGTCAGTTTTATGGGTGACAATTGATGGAGTGGGTTTGCTCTGATCATGGTTCGCTCGAGTGATTAGTATGATGTTGTTGTTGAATTGCACATGGCGAATTAGAGGTTTAGTGTGCTAGGTGGTTGATCCGATCGGTTGTCAAACTCACTCAGTGACTATGTACCAAGTAATAGACTTAACATTTTTTCCACTTGATATTAACTTAACAGACTGAGTTTGTCAAGAAGTGGTCCCCAGTGGGTTTCAAATAGGTTTGAGAGGTTATTTGAGAATTTGGCATAAAAAATCCTTGGTCCTGATGTCATGTAGTTAATTTATTTGGACCCGTAATAGAACAAAACCATAGGTGGAGGGACCTGCCAACATGGAATTGATTGTCCTTAAACACATGGAGTTTCATGTCACTACGATTGATGTTATCGCATCAAAGGTAGTGTGATTGCATGAATACTATGTATTGCAGAGCCTATGTGGCAATAGAGTCTGCAACAATAGAAAGATAGTATGAATGAATAAATTGGACCTTGCTGAGAAGGCCTTGGTGAACCTGACTTCACAAATTAGTAATTGCATGTGGATTGGACTTTCTGGCTTCCAGATGAGCTGTCGGTTTCCATTCTTAAAAAAGGCAGGTAGTTTTGCCTCTTTTATTCTTTTGTTATAGTCCTAATTTGAAGTTGACTAGGGGAATTTCCTAATCAGGTATGCATATAGTAAAGTTGAATGACGGCACCCAATTATTTAAATTTAAAACCTTGTTGTGGACACTTCTCATGGACTGTTAAATATCCTCTGCGTGGCTAATGTGAAAATGCCTAGCACTAAGTCTCACTTTTTGCAGGTTGTTACATATTATTAGAACACTGAAAATTGTTGTTGTCTACTAGTTGGCCATTGCGTCTTATTGTTAATAACAGTGTTTGCTTGAAGTGATCCCTTTGAGAGTTGTCTACTGTATGCTGAATGAGGGTTATGATTTCAATTACACAGGGCTCAATGGTGCAGCTAGCATAATTTTGGCTCTAATAAGCTTGGGGATCTCAAAAATAGTGTATCTCATGGTTTATTATCATATTCTTTTGGGATAAAAATGTTAAATTTGTGGTTTGCTAAGTGTGAAATTTCAGGCACATCTGCAAGAAATAAAGGTGAATATCTTGAAAGAATAGATCAACCTGAATCCCAAGTATTGTTTTGCTTACTTGAAAATGAAAACCAATACTGCGTTTTTAGATTGTACTACCCATAAATCTTGTTTCTAAACAATGGCTTGCTTGGTTAGGACCTGACTTTCTGGCATCCACAGCTTCCTTTACCCCAATCATTCATGCTATTTTTAAATTTAATAACATAATACTATGGCATTGTTACAAATGGATAAATTGTTCTTGTAATCATGCCCTTGTTATTATATATCTCTTCAGAATGTAAAGGAGTGCACATATTATTTGAGAACTGGAATGTGCAAGTATGATGCCACTTGTAAGTTCCATCATCCACAACCAGTTAGTACATTCTCCAAAAATTCCTGCTTCTTAACCCTACCCAGTAGGAATGTCAATATGGACAATACCAAGTGTGTCTTCTATTTAGAGTCCTTGATGACAAGGTTTCTCTAGTTATGCACCGTTGATCCTTTCTCAACTGTCGTTTCCTAGCTGGAGTACATATCCTATAAACTTTTCCTCTCTGGTTTCTTAGACAACTTCGCTATTTTTGTTATTTCGTAATTACTTGATCTTTAGTTAATCTTGGGAATGTTATGAACTTTCTTTTTTCTCTTGGCATAGAAATTAGACAGGTCAATACTTTGCTAGGTTAGTACTTCTGGTGATAGGGATCAAGTTGATTGAAGTCAATATAATTGGACTAGTTCACTTTTATGTTCTCAACCGAGATTTGTTTGCAACTTTGCAGCTTGCTTTGGTGTGCCTTTTTTTGTAATGGTTTTGATTCTTGACTCTTGAGGCCGTGTGAAATAATTTGTTGCATATATTGGATTGCCTGACTAGATCTATTGAGTAGTACTTTGTACCTGGTTGTAGACTATATTTTACGATGAGTAGTAGTGATTGTCATGGCATGTCTTAGTTACATTACATTTTTATTAGAAATCTGCAAATACTTGAATCTCTAGTCTTTGCAGTCCAAATTGTAACAACTAAGATAACTATCATCTTTGTCTTCTTTGATCTTGTAGCAATAACTGTGATTTTCAAGCTGTCATGGGTATGTCTCAATTGGAGAGGGAATTGCTTAGAGACCATTGCATTTTTTGTAATCGAAACTACTTCATTTGTGGCAGGGGAAGGTGGGTTCAATTTTATCTCCAGGTGGTCAGAAAGAAGCAATAGGAGTGGGTTTAGTCTACCAGTCCATGCCCAAACATATCCAATGGCTGCTGGACCTTTTTTCCTTTTCCACATGGGCCCCCAGGCATGGGGCCACCAACTTTGCAATTGCCATCAAGCACTACCCAGAGGGAAACTTTGAGAAGATTTTTGAGTGGGAAATACTTTGCTAGGTTGGTACTTCTGGTGATAGGGATCAARTTGATTGAAGTAAAGATAATTGGACTAGTCCACTTTTATGTTCTCAACTAAGATTTGTTTGCAACTTTGCAGCTTGCTTTGGTGTGCCTTTTTTTGTAATGGTTTTGATTCTTGACTCTTGAGGTTGTGTGAAATAATTTGTTGCATATGCTGCATTGCCTGACTAGATCTATTGAGTAGTACTTTTTACTTGGTTATAGACTATAGTATACGATGAGTAGTAGTGACTGTCATGGCATGTCTTAGTTACATTACAGTTTTATTAGAAATCTGCAAATACTTGAATCTCTAGTCTATGCGATCCAAATTGTAACAACTAAGATAACTATCATCTTTGTCTTCTTTGATCTTGTAGAAATAACTGTGATTTTCAAGCTATCATGGGTATGTCTCAATTGGAGAGGGAATTGCTTAGAGACCATTGCATTTTTTGTAATTGAAACTACTTCATTTGTGGCAGGGGAAGGTGGGTTCAATTTTATCTCCAGGTGGTCAGAAAGAAGCAATAGGAGTGGGTTTAGTCTACCAGTCCATGCCCAAACATATCCAATGGCTGCTGGACCTTTTTTCCTTTTCCACATGGGCCCCCAGGCATGGGGCCACCAACTTTGCAATTGCCATCAAGCACTACCCAGAGGGAAAGTATGTTCCTTAAAAGTCCTGGTCAACTAGAATCTCAGTTCTACATGAAGATGGGGGACTGTAAATTTGGCTTGACATATGCATACCATCATCCTATAGAGAGGATGATTACACAATTCTCTTGGCATGCCCCTATGACCTGTAAGATTTTGCTTGTTTCTTCTGTCTTGTTCTCCTTCTATTTTTCTTTATAAAATTGGAAGTAGATATTAAGGCCCAATATTGCATTATATTGATAATGTTTAATGTGTTTCAATTGTTAACATTGTTTCATGGCATCCTATGTTTCTATGCATTTATACTCATAGTGTAATAGTTTTTATTTTTATGTTTTTATGCATTCATACAAGGTGTAATAGTTTTTATTCCTTTTGTCCTACTCAAATATTTATACTTTTGTGATAAGAGCCTTAGTGGAACATTTTAATACTACTTTTGTATGCACTCTTGTAACATGTCTCAGATATAACATGGGCAGGTGCATTTTTGTATGCATCTTGAAAGTTATTCTAATATGTAATGCATACAATCACTTTGTTTTGGATGCAGAACTGGTCTGGATTTTGAGAAGTTGGCAACTATTTGGGTATGGCTCTGCATGATATATGTTCTAGACCTATGAAACACCAGCTTTAATCTTGTTTTTGAAGCATTGAATTGGATTAAGCACCAGAACCAATTTACATTTTAAAGACCATTGCTAGATTGTCTCTTCTGCAAGTCTGAAAGGAGAGCTTAATCAAATACATTTGGAAACTCCAGTTTGATATGTTTATCTGACATTTATGCCATTTTTTGTAGTTGGATCCTTTAAACAAGAAATGTTTCTCATGACATGGAGAATATTTCCTTTGAAGTCACTGATCTTATGATAGTGGCTCACATACTGGTCCTGATCACTCTGCGGAAGGGTTTATATCAGGAGCTTCTCATAGAATCGGCCACTGGGGATTTTGTACAAACTCTGGACTACAAGGGAATCCCATTTAGGTGTCATATATGCCATGTCTATGGGCACGGTGTGACAAACTGTCCAATATCCATCAAGGGCAAAGACCGAATGACAAGAGGGACAAGCTCCTCCATCTCTCCTTCGTGAAAGAAGTGGAACCATAGCAGGGCGTAGGGGACTTCAAAAGATAGGTTTTGCAGAACACTGGAGATAATCGATCGGCGGGTTAGGGTTCAGGCAGAGGGTGCCATCAGGTTTCAGGGCAGGAAGTGCCTTCGATTGTCGGTCCTCTCTCCTCACCTTCCCTGGATCATCTACTCTGACGAGAACACGAATTAACGGGTATGTAAATCTTTGTTGCTTCTCATACTACTTTGGAGTCTTTCTCCCCACTTGTTTTTTCTGAGTCTCTATCCTGTGCTAGTCTAGCCTCCCTACACTGCCCCTTCTCCTCCTCCTTGTCGATCTTCGCACCTTTGCTGTTCACACCTGTTGACCGCCTATTCAGCTAGGGGTCAACTCATGTGCCATGAAGATGCATCACCAAATGAAGATTTGATGAAGACAGTAATGGTTCTACTTGAGCATCTGATGCCCCAACACAAAATTTTTGTAAACGAAATTTCCGCACCCTTGCGTGGGTTAATAATGTAATAAGTCTGCATGAGTCATAGTTAGGTCAGGTACCTTGGGATGTTTTCATTAAGGGAGTTCCTTTCACCGAGGGTTTTTTATCCTCAGGTTGTTAACCGGGCTCTCGGGCCTGGCTGACTTCCCTTGAGTTTTTCCCTCCACACATGTAATAATTTCCTCCAAAGTGGTGAACGACGTCTTAATGGTCTCTGTTATCACACGGTTTGTAGGAAAGGTCTAGAGAGCTTGAGTCAGGGCTTGAAACCGGCGTAACAGGAGCTTCCCCACCCACTGTCACCTCGATGGGGGGCTCTTTCTATTTAGGAGGGCTAGTCCAAGGGAGACGTCCCTAATGTAATCTGGGGTTAAGAAGGGCTAAGGATAGTGGACCAAGGCAATAGGTTCCCTTTCACAGATTACAGCCAAGTATGAGATAATCAAGAAGAAGTCTTCCACTGATGATGCACCTGTTTGCGAGACAAAACAAAGAAGACTAGAATGTGCTTGCAGTGGGTTAGTACTTCATGAAATCAATGACTATCTTTATCAATACATATATGAGCAATTAATCAATGCTATTATTGACGAAGTCAATGATGGCTAGAAAAAGACAAATGATTTATATCACTTCATCAACAAAGCATAAGAGATAAAGAGCATTCAATGTTCACCATTAAACCTTGTATTATATCATTAATGCAATAAATATTCCAATTTAGCTCATATACATAATGTTGCTGCGTCACCTATATTATTTCTGCAGTAGGTGTGACGTCAACCTTAATCAAAGGTCAAATATGATGACAAAGAGCAAAAACGTTTTGTCAAATCAGCTTATGGATGCAATAAACAACTCAATGTCAACCAAAATAGATGAATAAAGTCACAACGTTGCAGGTATAAACAAGATATCTAAGCATGTGACGTCACCTATATATAACTTTTGGTGTTCTGCAGGTTAGCTAGCCTAGGAGTGACGTTTTGACAAATTCAACCAGCAAAAGGACAATTCAACTCCACGGCTATGAGGAGATAACAAGGCCGCACCTTTCTATCCAAGCAAAAGTTCATTTAAGGCCAACGTTATCAACTTTAGGTTAGTTCAAGAACTAGCTAGGGTTAGACGCTAGGTTAGTTAAGTTTGCAATTTAGAGATAATTTGAAAGGAGTTTAAGGCATAACAAGCTTCAAAATCATTCATAGATTAGTGCCTTGGGTTAATGGAGTCAACTTGAAGTGAGACTAATGGTTTAGGAAGGGTTCAAACTTAAAGACAAGAAAGCTAGGGTTTGATGGTGTTGCTATAGCAAGGCCACAAACCCTAAACCCTAAGAAGAAGAGGCTTACCTAGGTGTAGCTAAGGCTAGGCCTAGAGCTTTACTCCTTTCCTTAAGACTTTCTTGGCAAAACGGCTAGCTTAGAAGCATAAACCTATGGCTGAAAAGTGTTGCTATGGCAAGGCTTTTCAAAACC
>JASDQU010212553.1:3610-14445 GCA_032191745.1 Picea mariana
GGAGATGTTAGGTGTGGATGTCAATCATTTCTCCATTAAAGGGGAGACTTAGAAATAATGGAGATTAGTTGTGGTGATTAGTTGAGGTTGGTTCCAACCAACCGTATGTCATCATCATCATCATCATCATCATCATCATATATATATATATATATATATTGTAATTCTCAATGATTAATTGAACTAAGCATGGCTTTGCTTCCCCGACCTCTAGGTGTTGTCTCTCCTAAGGAGTCGTTTTTCATTCTCTCTATTCTTAAGTTACTTTTCTCCAAAGCAGTGGGTAGGAAAGAATTTGAGACTTCTTTATAAAGAATTTGGAACTTCTTCATTACAATTCATTCATTCATTCATTCATATATATATATATATATATATATATATATGGGGTTGCAAATCATGGTAGGGATTAGGTATTTTGCATAGCATTTTTTTTTAGAAAAAGAAAGTTGATCTTGTAATAAAAAAAAAAATTCTTATTATAATTTTGATAAAAAATTAACAAAATATTTAAAATATATAATTTAAATTTTACACATTTTTTTTATATAGTGGGAAAACCTATCATAACTCAATTGTCAATCAATATTGGAGATAGGGCTACTATAAGCGAATGCAAGAGGAAAACCATGCCACCTAGAATAACAAATTAGTGGTTAGTAATGAGGCATACTTTCACTCCTACCATATTCCTCTTGGTCTTGGTCCTTAACCTCTTTCATTACATGGGAGGAAAATGAGCTTTATCATAACTCAGTATGTCAACCATATGTCAACCAATAGAGTGAACAACCATGACTCATCACTTTTATTCAAGGAAAACCACTCCACCTAAAATAACGTGTTGGTAGTCCAAAATTTCATATGACTTTCACTCCTATAAGATGCATCTAAATCTCATACTCTTAACCTATTTACTAACTCTTAACCAAACAAAAGCAACAAAATTCTATACATTACCACTATACTTTCATTTTAAAAAAAATCAATGAAATTTAAAAACAATCTAAAATCTAATTGCATCATCAAAAATTCAATTAAACAATGTAAAATTCAATCAAACAATTCTGTGACGTACATGCAAACTGTCACTGAAAAGCACGCCCACCTTAGCTGGCAGGTTGTAACTTGTGCAAAGTTTGGTTGGATTATTTTTACATTGGAAAGTAGAAAATGAATGGTTATAAAATATTTTTTTGGATTTTTTTTTTTTAACCAGGTTATAAAGCCTTTAAAAATGGAGCTTTTAAAAATGGAAAGTATTTTTCTTTATTTTTAGGATGGTGTCCAAGATAAATTCTAGAATTTTTAAGGTGTAAGGTTCATTAATGATAGGGCTTAACATATTTGTTAAGAGTTTAATATATCACTTGAAAAAATTGCATTAGAGAAGGAAGGATAACAATCATTCCTCCCAACCACTTAAGCTAAACCTCCTCCCAACCACTTAAGCTAAACCTCATTAACATCTATAAATTCAAATTTACAGTTATTTTAATCAATAGTAAATCTAAATTAAACGGTTTCTTATTAAATCTCACATAATTGGTTAGCATCTTGACTGTTTAGGAGAACGAGATGGCAAAGGGTAGATGCCATTTCACATGGCCGAATTGGTCAGGCTCTGCACCGCGTACATGTATTAAGAAATGCAAGGCTGGCTTTTGGTAACTATGAATGATTTACCACGAAATTAATTAGTTTGAGGGATTCATTTTAATTTTAAATTATTAAAAATTTTCAAAAATTTAGAAAAAAGAGATGTAAATTTTTAGATATATAAATCTATTTTAATTTAAGAGCTCTATCTATTTTAATGTTATATTAATTAAATATATATAAAGAAATAAAAAATGTCTAAGTTTTAGTATGTATTAATTTATATTTTTTTTCCCACAACTTTAAAAATATAATTTTGATATTGGTTTCATACATTTGAGTTCTTGATGATGGGTGGAGTGTCCACTAGAAATATTAGAAGTTTGGAAAATTTTGCATATAGTGTTCATCCACTTTGATTACACCAGCGAACACATGTTCTTAACCATTAGGCCCACTCAGGCTATATATAGTAATTGTTTTAATTAATACACTTCTTTGAAATTTAAAATTAAATACATGGTCGTAACCATTAGGCCCACTCAAACTATTGGTAATTAATAGATCATATATACAAAAGAACTAATCTTTTATGTTTATATGCATCACAGATTGTACATCCATACATTACCTGAAATTAATGGTAGACTTATAATGTATATAAATACCTGTCACTTGACATTGTTAAATTCACAAGGACACCAACAAATCTAAAACATATAAACATTTAAAATCATAATGTACTCAATACATATAAAAATTTTAAAATGCACTCAATAGAGTGCTTAAAATACATTGGAGCACCACCAAAAATGTCTCCTTGTTTTATATAATGCGCTATCAAAGCATGGGAGTTTTATTTATTCTTTGACTTCAACATTACACTTGTGATGTACAAGAGCATCAACATAGGTGCTATCATACATTTACAAGTGTGAAATGAGAAAATGTATCATTTAAATTTGACTTGGTTGTGTGTTTACTATGTAAGAAGGAATCAATAATAATGCTTTAAGCATGAGACTTTTTTATTTGGAAAATTTATAATATAATGAAACATTATTCATGATGTCTCCTAATATTATAAACAATACAAAAAAGATATAGATTTTTTTAATTTTTTGTGTTTTATGGATGTATTCCACTTAAAAGAATGCACCATGCACAACCTTTGCTAAAATAAATAAAATGCACCACATACTTTAGTGCAAGTCTAATGATTTGAAGATATGGCACAAAATTTTAAAAGAAAATGGAGAAAAAGAATGACACAACGTAACCTTCTAAGTATCTAACTTGTTGATCTGTATGTCAAAAAAGGTAGAGAACATGAAACAACCTTAACTTTTATATTGCATTTGATTTCTTTTTACCAAAACGGTCAATGTTCTCAAACTCATACCACCTTATCTTATAACAAAAGGAACTTTTAATGATTAATAACTTAAAAAAGTAAAGTAATTTAAGCCAATTAAATGATTAAAAACCTCTACTATTTCTTATTTCTGTAAATGATTATTATTCTTTTTTATAATTTGTATTGAAATAATTTAAATTTTTTTTAGTTTTTATGATAAAAGTGGTTATTTGAAGTACTTTAAAATTTTTCGAATTTATATTATTAACCTTTCATATCTCAAGCCATATCATATAGAGAAATTATCATTTATTGAATGACTTATTTTTCCCATTTCACAAGTTTATGGAAAGATGGATTAAGTTCATTTTTTCAGGGGTCGTCTACCCTTCCAGCCTTGTCATAAGGGGCCAGAGAACAGTGGTTGAGGAACATAACCAGTTGCAATGCAAGGCATGTGAAGGTACCCAAGTGATTGCCAAAAAGACTTTTCAAGTAGAATCAGTTGATAGAACTTGGAAGTAGAAGAGTATTGAATCTCAGGCAGATAATCATCAGCTTTTGTGGGTCCAAAATCATTTTAGTGGGAAGGCATGATCAGAATCTAGACCAGGGGTCAAAATTTAGCCCAAAAATCAAAGTGTTCGGAATCACTTCAAAACAAATTGGAGCGTAGGCCTCGTCGTCACGAACCCAATGCACTTCGAACAGGTTCAAACAGACATCGAATGAGTGAGATACCTCGTTTTGTTCGATTTGCCAAAACAGACAAAAAATAGCAGTCCGTACAGTCCGTACAGGTGATGATGTGGCAGGGTCGTAAAACTGACGTGGCATGATGCTGATGTGGCAGGTGATGACTGGGAAAATCTTACGTGGCAAGTTTTGATTTGAGAGATGTGGACGAATCAATTTTGGACACATGGCATGTTCATGGAAAATCGGGAGGTACCACGTGGCCCAGGCGTGGGCTACCATGTGGCACACTGTTTTGGTATGTTAAAATTTTTATGGAGTCCATGGGGTTCGAACCCCGGACCTATCCCATCATATGGAAAATCTTTAGCAAAGGCTTCCCTACCAACGCGCCAAACATATGTTTCTTATTATATGTGTGTTTCCATATATAATTAAAGTCAAATACGTGAACAATTAAGTGGGGTTCGGACTGGGACTTAGCCTCATCCCCCGTTCCTATGCGTGCACCCATATGACCCTTGCTACACATTTTTGCACGGGTTCACAATGGGTTTTCCAAATTTTATAACACACACACACACTTGGACACGTGTCGAGCCCTCAAGCAACATGCAAACGAGCCCTATTTTAGCATTGGGACATGGCCACATGGCCCCCCATGCGCCCAACACCTCCGGGTTTAGGGGGCTTAGTTCACTAACGGTGCAACAATTTGGCGAGTTTTGTAGGCATGTGTGTGTTTTCTAGGTTTAGGAATGGGAAACACCCAAAATCCAGGTTACTCACACAGGAGTGTGAATTGGCGAACTAAACACAACAAGCTTGAAGGAGGAAAATGGCAGGAGGCCTAACTTCTTCATTTTTTTCCCAAATGAGGTGCCAAAAAATCCCAGATGGGGGATTTTGGATGTTATGAATCCATTGGAATAGTTTTCAAAGCCATTTGGAGACTTATTTTGTAGGTTTTTCTACCTTGAAATTTCAGGAGCTATAGGGAGCTTAGGGCCACCATTGAAGGAGGCCATGCTCAGATGAGCCCAAGTCTATTTTCTATGAATGAATAGTCAATTTTGATTAATTTGTATTCTATGAACACATTGGGATGGGTTTTTGAGGCGTTTGAGGACTTTTATAGGTGTTTTTTTCCATAAGGAAGCTGAGGGAAGCTCAAGGCCACATGTAGAAGAGGTCATGCCCGGATGAGCCATGGTCTATTTTCAGAGTTCTATTAGTCATTTTTGGGGTTTTTATGTATTCTGAACCCAATGGTATAGTTATTAAATCCATTGGAGTTGAGAAGAATCTTGTAAAAGAATCTTTGACAAACTAATCCCAGAGAGCCTAGTCCATTGATGGAGGCTCAAGGAGATGTAGCCCAGCTGGGGGTGAACTCCTTTATCATCTTGTTATTGTTGTGAGTGTTTGTTGGTTATTATTTGATGCAAGTTAATTTTGTTTTTGTATTCTTTAAACAACATATTCAACCTTTAAAGAACCTCACACATAAACACATAAAAGAAGCCTAAACTTGACACATAAATCCTCTTGCACATCTAAGACATTGAGCAAGGTCCTGAAGTTTATTTTAATGGAGTAGAGGGTTATTGCATAGAAAAACAAGTTATCCCCCTATTTTCAGATCAGGAAGCAAACTTCCAAACCACACCAAAAAAAAAACCTTTTAGATTCGAGAAATTTTCGATTGAACATCCCGCCTTCAAGGAGAACATCAACCAATGGTGGCAGGAGCCACAACCTGAACAAGGGACAAGGATGTTCAACCTTTATAAGAAACTTAGGTACATCAAACATAAACTCAAGGAGTGGAACAAGGAAATCTTTGGAAACATAAACCAAGAAAAAATAATTATTGAAGACAGAATGAGGAACCTCCAGGAAATATGCATAGACGTGGGCTATGCAAAGGATCGAAAAAAGGAATGGGAAGCAAGATGGCAGCAGGAAGAGACTCTATGGCACCAAAAGTCCAGAATCAGGCGGCTAAAGGAAGGAGAGCGGAACACAAGGTTTTTTCATAGAACCACCATTGCTAGAAGAACCCACAACAAATCCTAAAAATTCGTGATCAAGATGGGATCGAGAGAGAGTCCCACAAGGAGATCGAAAATATATTGGTAAACCACTTCCATGGGATATCCTAGGAACCCAACCAAGATCTAACGAAGGCCATACAAAGGATAACTCAACACATCCCCAGGCTAGTTACCGAAAAACAAAATATTAACCTAAGCAAACCCATCACTAAAGAGGAAATTGGCCAAGTGTTCCAGGAAATGCCCAATGGAAAGGCCCCCGGTCTAGATGGTTTCAAAATGGAATTCTTCAAATCCTACTGGGAAGTGGTCAAACATGATGCCTATGGGGTGGTGGAAGACTTCAGATGCTCGGCCTCCATTTTGAAAGCACTAAATGACACAATGATTACTCTAATCCCCAAAGAAAATGAATCAAGAACCCCAGACCGCTATATACCCATAGCATTATGCAATGTGGTTTACAAGATAATTTCCAAAGTCATAGATAACAGACTGAAACCTATCCTACCCTCACTGATTTCCTAGGAATAGGCGGGCTTTGTATAAGGGAAACAAATTTTGGACAACATCATCCATGCCCATGAACTAATACACATGCTGAAAACCCAGAGGAGAGGGGGGATGATAATCCAACTTGAACTAGGAAAGTATTATGACAAAATTAATTGGGACTATATGGTCAAGACTCTGGAAGATTTTGGCTTTGTGCAACACTGGATCAACTAGATTGTCAGCCCAGTTGCAATGACCAGTTACTCATTGTTAATCAATGGAGCCCAAACCAAACCTACTGGCCTTCAAGAGGCATCAGACAAGGAGACCCTCTATCACCTTTCTTGTTCATTCTGATGATGGAAGGACTCATTAGAAGCATAAAAAGTGCAACTGCAATAGGAGAAATAACAGGCATCAAACCTTTCAAAAACTTCCCTACCTCCACGCATCAACAGTTCGTTGATGACACCTTACTCCATGGCACACCCACGGTCAAGGAAGATAAATCATATAAAAGAGTCTTAGAAGTGTTTGGGGAATCCCCGAGAGTGGAGATCAATCACTCCAAATCCATGATATATTTATTCAATACCAACCTGACAATTCAAAGGAACCTGGAAAACATTTTGGGGTTTTAACGCAAAACTCTCCCAATGAAATACTTGGGAATTCCCCTAATGGACAAAGCATGAAAAATGGAAACATGGGAAGGAGTGATCAACAAGCTATAGTAGAGTGTGAAAAAATGGACTTATAGATCCCTTAATCTTGTGGGGAGACTTGTCCTGACCAAAGTGGTTTTGCAAGCAATTCTGACCTATATGATGTTAGGGTTTCCCGCTCCTAAAGGAATAATCCAAAAAATAAGATCCATCCAAAGGGAATTCCTATGGTGAGGAGAGAAAAGAAATAAAAAATGGTCCCTTGTGGCCTGGGAGAAGGTTTGAAAACAAAAATGCAAAGGAGGCCTGGGGTTACAAGACCCACAAGTAACCAATGAAGCCTACGAGGAAAAACTCTAGTGGAGATGGGTCAAAGAAAAGTCAACACCGTGGGAAACCCTCTGGAAGGCCAAGTATGCCCCAGACATCAACGACTAGGATCAATTCATTTTATAAGCACAAGAGAAGGATTAACCATCTAGAATCTAGCCTGACGCAACAAAACCTGGATCTAGAAACACAACTTCTGGGAAGTGAGGAATGGAAAAACAACTAGATTCTGGGAGGATGCATGGCAACAGGAACCCAGAATGGAAAATCTAGACAGGGAGGAACTCCAATAGGAGATGATTGTGTAAGGAAAAATAAAAATCCATCACTATTGGAAACAAGAAAATGACAGTGACAGATGGAGGATCTAGGACAAACTCAATCCACAAAATAGAGATCGGATTGCAACAATAACGAAAGAGGTGGAGGAGGAAATGGGGAAAAGGAAAATAGTAGTCTCAGAAGAAGATGAGAAAATAAAATGGGGTAGGAAAAATGGAGGGGAATTCAACTTAAAAGAATCATGGAATTACATCACGGACCAGGACCAAGAAGACCCAACATAATAGTGGAGAAAGATTTGGGGTAGCCCCCAGTGGCCAAAAATCAAAATGTTCAAATGTAGTACTCCACAACCAAATTCTAACCTAGGAAAACCTAAGGAAAAGAGGTTTAATAGGCCCTTCATGATGCCACCTCTGTCAAGTGAAAGAAGAAACAACAAATCACCTCCTCGACGAATGAAAATACACAATAAAGATATGGGACTCGGCGACAGGCATCTTCCGTCAATCCAATAGGACCCGAGGTAACATCAACGCAACCATAAATAACTGGAATGAGATTTACATCGAAAATAAAATGGTAAACCTTTGCTGGAACCTCATACCAGGGATGATCATATGGGAAATATGGAAAGAAAGGAACTGACACATCTTTAGGAATTAAAGCCTCTCGGAAGGGAAACTCAAGGAAGCAATAATCTCACAAATCCAAGAAATGGTGCAAAGCCAAACTGTCAGACTGAAAGAGTGCAACTCATAGGCCAGGACTCTCGAATCCTGGAAACCTTTCACCTAAAATACAGGCACAACAACACACAGGTAGGGCGGCCACCGCAACTCCAATTAGGAGAGCGCAACTGGACACCTCCACCGGTAAGGTTCCTCAAGTTAAATTTTGATGGGGCGAAAAAAGGAAACCCATGAATGAATGGAATGGGAGGGGTGATAAAAGATAGTGGGGGTAACATAATCCAGTTGTACACTGGGAGCTTGGGAGACTCAACCAACAACGCAGCGGAATTTGGAGCCATGTAGATCGGTCTTGAAATTCTAAGCCGAGAAAGGATTACCAACACTATCATGGAAGGTGACTCCACCCTGATCATCAAAACGGTGAAGAGACTCCAAAACGACACCAGAGTGGGAAAGGTTTAGAAACATTGGCACTTGGCACATTCCATACAAAAAATCCAGGAGCATCTGCAAATAATTAACACTATGGAGTTGCGCCAGGTACACAGGTCACTAAATGGCTTAGCGAACAGAATTTCCAATGAGAGGGTTAGCAAGGAAGGACCGGAACTAGATACTACCTGTATCAACATCCCGCAAGGAAAATTTACAATGGACTGCACCCAACTAGCGAAAAAATACTGGGACAACAGCTTAAGCAAGGAAGGTCACATCGAGGAGGGTAGAAAAACGCTCGAAGGACCCAGGCATGATATGACTTCCCAACACTCGACTACCAATCACAATGTCGGATCAAATTATACAACAAGTGAGGGTACGACAACAAAGTCACGTCAACAATAATATTTGTGGGGAAAGACCATGGGAAAGTATCGACAGCAAATGGCAGGCAGCTAATGACGTAAGGCAAGAGGAATTGAAACGGACCAGGAATTGTTTAGTAGGATATCAAGCGAGCAGGGGAAAGGGCCAGTACAGGAATAACGGTCGATTCATCATGATCATACGCACTGTGAGGGGGAAAAGGGATGGGAAATTTCACCTCTACAGGAATACCATGATTGGAAGGACGAGCCCGTAGCAGGGAAAGTTCAATAAGAGAATAAACAACAAGAAGAAAGGCAAACAGAAGAGCGCAATTATAGAGGCTACCAAAAGACACAAGGGAAAGGAAAGGAGGAACCCCCGGGTAGAAAGGAACAGGTTGAGAATGAAACAAAGGAGCATTCATAGGCTAGACAAGATGGTGTGTATGAAGTGAACAAACAACAAAAGAAACCCCTAGGGGAAGGGAACTCCGAAGAATCCTCGACGGGTTTCAAGGATGGAGAAGGTGGAAAAATATGTGGAGGGAATCTTTCATACTATGGTTGCACCGAAAGGAAAGGAAACCATCACCCGACTGGAGAAGACAATCAACAAAAATCACAAGGGAAAAACATGGTATGCTCTGGCTTAGGAAGAAGACTAGGTAACTGACCCAAGAGCCGTGTAGCCTAGGGAAACCCTCTACCACAAAATGGTGGATATGGCATGGAAAAAAAAGATGTTGATTGGCAAAGTGAACTCGGAGAGGGTGGATGCCATACGGGAGAACAACAAGGAACACACGAAACTGTTGAACGAATTCTTGAGGTGCCTCAACAATCTGAAAACCATTACCAAACTGCTAACTGAGTTTGATATGGACTAGAAATCCAAGCTGGAGCAGTTGGCTACTCAATTCCATGTCTACTTGCACTACATCCATCACATGGACATCACATGAGATGATGGTAAAGGAGCGCCAACACATATCAGAAAGACTCGCACGGTCCCCCAAAAGGAGGAGAACAAGGGCCAAGCAGATGAAGGAAAGAAACATATCATCATCTTGGACTAGTGTCTAGTTAGTCTATTGTCAAGTCAGTCGGGTCAGTCCTATGTCAATCTCATCTTCTGTTACTATTATTTTGGTTATCCTTTTCATGTTTGTTGTTCTTATACTGTCAAAAACTAGATTTGATAAGACTGGACTGGTTTCCCATGGTGGCAGTCCAGTCCTACCCCTTTCCTATTTCAGAAAATGCAACTCAGGAACCTCTGGCCTGGTTTCCTTTTTGGCAGACCAGGGAGTTCCCCTTTTTTGTATCATAACCCCCCTTTAGAAATACAGGTTGTAAAACTCACTTACAAAAAAAATGTTCTATTATTAATTTTCTCAAATATATATGCCATTGTGAAGGCACCGAGGAATGGCCATATCTCCACAAGTCACTGTCCTCCATGGATAACAAACCAATAGCGACAACAATAAAGTATTCAAGTGTTATTAATAGTTGAATAGTAGATTACATTAACTTCAATTGTAAACATACATTAAGAAAGTTCCTTTAAAACCATGGTCCATTCATATTCGCATTCTTATAAACCACCATCAAAGACTAGAGTTATGCTTCTTGATCATATTCTTATGCCTTTTTAATTAGTTATGCATATGTATAATCGCCCATGTTATAAAGAACTTGACATGACTCTACCAACTTACAATATTATACACCATCATGTAGAGTATTTTTCTCCAAAGCAGTGGGTAGGAAAGAATTTTGGACTTCTTTATAAATATTTTGGAACTTCTTCATTGCAATTTAGTTATATATATGGTTGAAATATATATATA
>JASDQU010212559.1:5492-17698 GCA_032191745.1 Picea mariana
TAGTCAAAGAGGATTACCACCTCTATAAAAATGGAGGGTTTTTAATTCTCACGAGGTTGTTGTTTCAATATTAATCGATTCAAACATCAATTGTTTTGGTAACTCCACTGGGTATCCATTTATTTTCAAGACATTTGAGTTTGAGATCTAATTGAAGGACCAAAGTTTCCATGGTTCAAAGCTTCGAAAAGAAAATTCAAAAATATTTCTGCTTGTTATAGATGCACGTGATTTATAAAAATATTATTCAGAACTATTTGGATGACCTCAAAAAGAAACAAGAACAATAAAAGATTTGGAAGGATGAAATTCCCAATGATACCATTGAAAGAACTATCAAAATCCATGGAAATTCTATTGGAAAGATTCAAGAATCTCAAGAAGATGTATATTATGAATCCTCTAAGGAGTTTCTTTCATATTATGATGATTCTTTACCTTCTCTACCAATCCCATCAATGGCTTCGAAAGATGCAGTAAAAGGAAGAGTTACCCAAAGAAAGAGGTGATTTCATAGAACCCCTTTAAATCTGCCAGAAGATGATTTCTAGATGCTCGATATTCCTATTGAATTTGTTTCCACATTCTTTGGAAATACTTAAGAAGATTCAGAGAAACACTTGTTTAGATTCAACATTACATGTGATGTTTTCAATCTCATTGAAGACAATGTTACATGTTGATTATTTTCACGAACTTTGTCAGGGGGTGCTCTTGAATGGTATTGTTCATTACTTCCTGGGACCATTATCAATTGGGATGTGTTAGAAAATTTATTTGATGAATAATTTTCTCACCTAACCTATCCCACATGGACACAAGATAATGAAGATTTCATCCTTTGATATACTCCATATGAAGATCTTTCAAACAAAAAATTTGAGAATGAAATTAAGGATCCTCAACTAAAAGCATGATAATATTCCAGCCTTGCAATCGATGATGAAAATCCAAAATAACATTCACAACGAAGAATTGGTTGAATAAATTAATATTGAGAACAAAGATGTACAATATTGTCATTCCGTGAGGGAAGAATATTTTCAATACAATCAAAAATCTTGGATTTGGTCAGTGATAAGGAGAAAGATGAAAGTATGTTGAAATTGGAAATTCCTTATCCAACCAAAAATAACAACATTATTGAGCAACCAAAAATTGATTATATTGAAATATGGTTCCAAAACATTGTTGTCCAAGCAATCAATCAAATTTCAAGCGTATCTTGCTCAATTTTTCCTCATCACATTTTGGACATGTCCCTGACTCATTGGTACAAGCCCCAATATGTTCCATAGTTTTGGAGTTCATTCCACAGATTAGTTGGATGCATGAATGGCTCCATTGGAAATCTACCTACACCTAAAACTGTCCTTTCCTTTAATTAAGGAAGGGTAGGTAGATATTGTATGTACATAGTTTGCTTCTTTGATTAAATTTTTGCATAATAAATCAATTGATAAGTGGAGAAAATATTTGAAGGCAACTCCATGAAGGAAGAATTGAAAGAATCCATTTCAAACATGACTCCATAGCCCAATGAAGAAGACAACTGATCTTCAGATTTTGGTGTTCTTAGTGACCCACAAGGGGTCACTGTCTCCCAGTTAGAGCTAGTTGTTGACCAAAAATTGGTCACCTCTATTTTAACTTTCCTGGAATAATAAAAAATGATATCAGAAGAAGACAATTTTTGAATGATTAATATTTCATTGTGTATCCCTCAGTCTCAGCTTCATCACACATTTTTCATATTCAAATTCTAAGTTCGTACGCTCAAGATATCCAGGTTTTAGTCAAACTGGTAAAAAATACTTCTTTTATGTGGAACAAAACTAATTTTCTTGGAACTATGACCAATTTTTCGAAACCATGTCCAATTTCTTGGAACCACATCCAATTCTTAGATTTTTGGAACCATGCCTAATTATCTTGGAAATCAACTTTAATTATTTTGAAACAAGTCCTTTTATTTCTTTAATTCTTCTTTATCTCATGGAATACACCACATATATCTTGGACCTTCTCTTGTTATCTTAGAACTTCTATAGTGTGGATTCTTCCACACTTAGAAACATTTTCAATATCCCATTCATTCTCATACTCTTCAACACTTAGAAATATTTTCACTTTCCACACCCTCCTTATCCCTCCTCTCCTCTCCCCTTACTCCTCCCCTTGACTCCATACTTATTTTGTTTTTTGTAGATGGATGGAAGAAACTATCGCTCACCTCCCTCACCTTATTTCCCTTACTCTTCTTCTCCACCTCCGCCATACTCATTTCTCGTCCCCCCTTACTTTACCCTCACCTTACCCCCTCACGTCACCTTACCTCACTCTTCCTACTTCGCTACCCACATTTCTCCCCTTACTCGTACACTATCCTCTCCTTACCCCCTCTTGTCCATATTCTCCCCATATTTAACCATATTTTAAATAAGTTCCAAGAATTACCAACCAATACAATTACTACACATGGTAACCACTCACTTCATGATACGTGGTGAATAAGTGTTGGTGACACATGGAAACTTTACAACCAATTGGGTGATCACACGTGGTGAAAAATGGGAGTGTGAAATGTAAAATATTAGGTAACAATCACATGAAGACACGTGGAAGTTAACTCGTCGCCACTGGGCATTGACTAGGCATGATGTGGAGGATGATTGGGTGATCAAACTTTTAGTTATTTAATTTCCTAAGGGGTCAAATTCCAAGTCTCCATAATCTCTTCTTGGTTCACATTAAAGGCATGGTATACTTTTCATTATAAACATATGAAATCCCAATAAACCTGTGCATGTGGGATAAGTATTTTAACTAAAATTAGATTTTTTTTAAGAGGGGGATGAAATTTAAATCAAGGGCCCAGATTGCCCCACAAATGTTATCGATGACTGCTGAGTCTTGTTGTTCTGAAGGCTATAACTTGAAATACGAGAGTCAGAATTGTGCAAACTTTACCTCATTGGAAAGGTAATTTGATGAGTAAGATGATGGAATAGTTTTCAAAGGATGAAATTGGATATAAATTTCTAAGAAATTGAAATAAAAGTCAACAATAGTTTTACGGTTTGCTAATAAATCAGTTTGACACCTTGACTTCATGAGCTCATATATTGAGATACAATAATAGAAATATCACGCAAGAAGACTCATTGGAAAGATAAGAAAATGAAGATCAAATATAAAATTATTTCCATGGTTGAAAAGTTAAATATATTTTTAAAAAAATTAAAACACGGTCCTTTCTTTAAAATGGTAGTTAATTAAATATTTCAAAAAAAAAGTTTATTAAAAAGTTTTATTAAAAGACAAAAAGGGATCACTTCAAGATACAAATGTTAATGATGAAAATTTATTAATAAAATTTTATTGAAGCATTAATTAAAGCAATTATTCCAAGAAATTGAAATCCCTAACTACTCAAGAAGTTAGAAGAACCAATTTTTAAAAGGAAAGAAAGGGATTCATCAAAGAGAGAGACAATGAAGGTTGCATCACAAGGGCATAAGATAAAAACATAAGGATTCAACCATTAATATGCAGCCAAGATTCTGATCAACGAATAGAGATATCCATCTTCTTCATTCTTCTTCTTCTACTACATTGATTTATCAAGGCTTTATGTTTGTATTTCTGAACCAAGCATGGGGTTGAGTCTTGAGTGTTGTTTCTTGTATTCTTAAAAGAATTTTTTATATGATCATGGAGTATTTACAATCAGATATATTTTTTATGTGACTGTCAGATATTTTGTGTATTGTTGAATATTTTTATGAATAAAAATCCACAAAGAACTACTTTAGGGTTTTACTTTAATGATTTCTAAGATCTTGGGATCTCTGAGGATGATATTTTTGAAGTATTCCTATCAAATTATTTCAGTATTAAATGTGTATCTAATTTAAAATTTCTTTGGGATGATAAAAAATATTCTCTCCTTTTTCTTGTTAGAATATATGGATTTATCCACTATTTATGTGTTATTTTAATGGTTGTATATATGATGTCGAGCATAAAGATATTATCCCTAATCCAAGATATTCAAGATATATCTTTTAGTCAAAGAGGAGTACCACCTCTATAAAAACAAAAGAGGGTTTTTAATCCTTGTGAGGTTGTTGTTTCGATCTTAAGTGATTCAAACATCAACAGTGGTAAACACTAGGCTCACTTTCTCAAGGGAAAGGGAAAGATGGATCCCAAGAATAGAGTGCAGTCTAATGTTTTTGCATAAAAACTTGCATGCCATGACCACGGGCCCCAGAGACAACCACAACGAAGTCGAAATAAGAAGACACGTCAATAATTTGGAAATGATGGAAATGTGGAGAAAAATTGTTATAAGAAGTGAGACAACTTAGAGGAGAAGGTTAAACAACTTGAAGGAGACATGTCTTCTATTCGTCGACCCACTAATTAATTCACCTTCCAAGTCGAGACTTATCAAGCCTTGTTGTCTCAATATGTGTAGAATGAATGAGTTGTAAATTTTGGGTGCACTCATCATATGGATAAGGACGCCACTTTATTCACGATACTAAATAAATATGAGGAGAGTAAAACCTATGTTGTTGATGATTTTTTATTGGATGTTACTGGTTAGGGTGATGTTGCTTGTCAAAATGGGAAAATTGTCGATGTCTATCATCTGCCAAATCTCAGTGCCAGTCTATTGTTTATTTCTTAGTTGACACAAACATGTAATATTGTCGAATTTTGGCCAGATCAATTCTATGTTCGTGATTTGAAGAAAGGTAACTCGATTATCGTTGGTGGGATTCTTGACCCGACATATAGTTTGTACAGGTTCTATGACTCGATTTGACTTGAACCTGAACCAAATACCCTTATTTCTCACACTTATGAGAGAAGTCAAATTTGGCATGAACGACTCAGACATCTGAATTTTCAAAGTCTACATGCACTAGCAACGTAGAACATGGTTGCTGGTTTGTTGAAGGTGTTTCCCCCTAAAGAAGTTTATAAGAGTTGTGTGCTTGGGAAGCATCATTAGGCACCATTCGACTCTGGAAAAGCATGGTGAGAAAAAAACCTACTGGGATTGGTTCACAGTGATGTCTGCTACATCAATCTACCTTCATTTGCAGGTGCAAGGTACATTTTAACTTTCATTGATGATTTCGCTCACTTCACATGGGTATTTTTCCTGAAGAATAAGAATCATGTCTTTGAAAAGTTCAAGGAGTTTTAGGCCTTTACTGAAAATCAATGTGGTTGAACCATCAAATGATTGAGATGATAAAATGGTGGTGAGTATGTAAATCGATCCTTTGAAGAATACCTACTTCAATATGGTATTGACTGGCAGTGGTTGGTTCCTCACACATATCAGGAGAATGGAGTTGTAGAATGCAAGAATCATAAATTAGTCGAAATGAATATATGTATTTTGCAAGATAAAGGGCCACCTCCTCACTTCTGGGATGAAGCGGTATACTTTGCAAATTATCTACTCAATTGCATCTCGACTCAAGTTGTTCCTTCCATGAATCCAATTAAATGATGGTATGGGAAGAAGCCTTCACTCGACCACCTCTATGTGTATGGATGTGTTTTCCTGGATCACATTACAAATGATTGTAGAAATAAGTTGGATGCAAAGAGTCATGCTTGCATCATGATGCGATACTCTAAAGAGTCGAAAGCCTATTGACTGTTTGATCCTGTCAAACGAAAAATGTTTGTCAAACGTAATGTTCAATTTGATGAGAAGTCTTCTGGAGTTAATTTGTTAAATTTCTCTTTTGGATTTGTAAGTTTTAAACCTGCGAAGTAAAGCAATTCATATATATTCTTAAGCAATACAGAAATTAATCAATGGATCATACATAGAGTACACAGAGATTTTTACCGGAAACCCTCAACCGGGAAAACCTTTCTTATTTTCATTATATCAAATTTCACCATTCGCCATACAATATATACAATGTTTTTAGGTATTCCATAGATACAAAAACCCTAATCCCTTAATCTGGGATTAATTTACAAATCAACTAAAAATAGCAAAATCCGCTAAAAATAGCAAAAACCGCCCCAAAAAAAATTTCGGGGCGCTGCCCCGAACGCTGTGCGTAACCAGGGGGGAGCATACCTGCCCCCCCTGGGACCCCCCTAGGAAAGCACCCGGTGCACACGGCAGAGCCCTAGGTGAAGGGATCGTCAAACGCAGTGGTCGTATCTGACGCACCCACACACACACACATGCAAAGAATATAACACATACCCAACAGGATTACTATAGGATTATCCATTTGATGTTGTCTCACATAATGGTTCTCTTATTCCATTCTTCAGTTCTTCTGTTGCACAATCTAATTTTCTCCCTATTTCAACTAGACCGTCCACCTTCGAGTTGACTAGTCTGACGTCCTCTATTTCAATTGGTCCAATGTGTAAATATCCTTCGACTTCTCATCGGTGTGGTGAAATGAAATGTGGTTCACTTGTTTCTTGTATACCCTAATGGGATTCTAAGACAATTGAATTTGTTGGAGTTGAGGCTGGAGATTCCTACTGCAAACATTAGACTCGAAGTCAAGCAACATGTGAGCTATGCCTTGATGACTCATTTTCTTTAAACCTCAGACCCTTCTACCTACTCAGATGTTGAGGGATGACCTAACTAGGAGAAGGACATGAGGAAAAAAATTGATTCTTTGTCGAATAATTAGACTTGGGGATCGGTTCCCCTCTTGCAAGGAAAGAACATGGTAAAGTGTTGATGGGTCTATAGGACCAAATTCACCTCTGAATGTGTTGTTGAGTGACATAAATCATGCCTTGTCATGAAAGTATTTCTCAATAAGAAGGCATCGACTACATTGAAACCTTTCCCCCTATTGCAAAGATGAGCTCCATTTGATTGATTCTTTCCCTTGCTGCTTGTTTTGGATGGAAAATACATCAGATGGATGTGAAGAGTTCCTTTATTCATGGAGACCTATCTGAAGAAATTTTCATGGAACAACCACCTATCTTTGGGATAGATTCGAATCTAGTTTTTCAACTCATAAAGTCACTTTATGGTTTGAAGTAGGCTCCCTGATCCTTGTATGCTAAGATCAATAGTTTCTTCCTTTGACTTGGTTTCAAATAGTGTGTATCTGATCACAACCTATATGTTCACCACACCAATGTAGACACTTTGATTGTTGTTGTATATGTATATTATTTACTCATTACTGACAATAAGAATGATCTCATCCTTAGATTGAAGAAACAACTTGCTGACTCCTTTGATATGACAGACCTTGGCACTCTACATTATTCTTTGGGTATTCAAGTATTACCACTTTGTGATGGATTTTTTATTTCTCAGTCTAAATATATGATGGATTTGTTGACATGTTTTAACATGGTAGATTGCAATCCTTGTGCTACCCCTTTTCAATATGGACTGAAGCTTACTAAAACTTGTCAAACACTCGCAATTGATGCTAAACTTTATCAACAATTGGTCTACAATCTTATTTACCTTACTCATAGTCGATATGATATTTCATTTTCTATTAGTTTGGCTTCTTGGTTCATGTAGGACCCCAAACAAATCTATTGAAAAGTAGTCAAATGAATTTTTCACTATCTAAAGGGTACCACTCATTTTGGCATCAAGTATTGTCAAATTTCAGATTCGCTAGTCATCTACACAGACTCTGATTGGGTTGGAGATGGTGATGATCGAGGGTCCACTTTTGGATATATGTTTCACTATAATACTGTACCTTTGGTGTGGTCATGAAAGAAATAGAAGGTAGTCTCCTTGTCAACTACATAAGAAACATATCATGGTGTTGTTCAAGTAGGTACTGAAGCTGTATGGATTCAGAAACTTTTAAGAGAGATTGGCCTTTCTATTCAAACCTCAAATACCATATAATGTGATAACCAAAGTGCCATACATGTTTCTAGCAATCATGTTTCCCATAGTAAGATGAAGCATATTGAGCTCCATGCTTACTTCTTGAGATAGTTGGTTCATGAGAACATTGTCTCTCTTGAATATTGCAAAATATAATATCAAGTCACTAATATCTTCACCAAAAATTTAGTTGAAGCCAAATTTATTAGGATTTGTATGATTCTTGGGCTTCAATAAGATGCAGTTATGGGGGGGTGTGCTAGTGATGTAATTTCACCTCCTGAAATTCCAGAGTTGTGTGTTGATGGGGGATGTTGGAACATCAAGAATTGATGTTTCATCACACATTCTTGGTTTATTCGATTAAGAGGTTGAAATAAATATGGATATAGTAGATTGGGTGATTGAACAACACATCACACTAGTCGGTCAAGTAGTCATCATACATGTCGGTCAGATGATCGAACAACAGTTGAAGATAGTCAATAAGTGGATCGACCAACCTAACAATCAAATATGAGTTGGATGCATAGACAGTCGGGTCAAGTCCTATCGAGCCGAATTGACAGATTCAATTTTGAGGAGTCAACTCTAGCAACCAATGGTTACATATGGAAAATATCTTCCTGATTCTATGGAAATCAGTTAGATATTGAGGCTATAAAAGAGACCCCTTGGGTCATTATCAATCAATTGAATGTATATTGTGAAATAAATCATGCAGATCAAGATGTGAAACATGCATTGTGATGTTTTGATCACAGTGTGCTCTGCTTAATTGTTGTAATGATGTCTTTAAACACCACCCCTATCTTCGATTATCTACAATATTGTATCCTCTGTTTCACATTGTGTTCCACCCTATTCCTAAACAATTTCAATGGCCAATGGTTGTTTCGAATAGGGTAAAAGGTTCATAATGAAACCACACCATCGCTTTTTTGCCGATGGGTCAAACCGATCAATGTGCCAATGGAGAATTGACTCAAATTTGTCGATGAAGCATCATACTGAAAACATTGATGAGACGTTGGAAAAAATTGTCGATGAACACAACACTCAACCTATCGACTCACATGACATGCCACATCAGCACCCATGTAACATGACACTTCAAAATCTATGTGTTATGTATAGCCAGGACATGCCATCCTCGTCTATTCCTTTTTCCCATTCATTGATGATCAAAAATTATTGTCAGGTTATTTATATGCATAAATAATAAACATTAAATTTAAAAATCTAGATGCTCGTAATATTGTGATGATCCTGGCAAAATATATGTAGGAGTAGGAAACTAACTCTAAACTAAACACACTAAATTCAAAAGTACTTAGTTTGAAAATACACTTCCAAGATTAAGAATTAAGTTTTCAAGTCATGTAACCAGTTGTATTAACAGTTGACTTAATAACTTATCCATTTCTTGTAGCTTAATCAAACTTAAATGTAAAATGAATTAATTAAAATCAGAGGATCTTATGCTATGAGTTAGAGTTCCATGGCTTTTCAACTTCTACAAAATTCTCAAGTTCAAAAAACATTAATATCTCTATTGCACACCACATATGACCATTGACACACTTGAATAAAAGAAAGTAATCATTATGAAAAGGAAAGAAGAAAATAAATAAAATACAATATACATCAATAAATCTCTTTATCCTTTTAGAGCAAGCCTACTCTAAAGAATAGAGCGTTGTAACTAATCTACAACATAATTAAAATAATTTGATTGCAAAACCACATGAATTATAAATCTACATTCTACAACAAAACAAGAATATAACAACTAGAAACTATAAACTAGATAACACAAGAACATATGAAATGTGCTTTATTTCATCATAATCTGGATGTATGCTCCAAGAGTCCCCCTCTTGGAATGAAGGAGACACTCCTATTTATACAAAAAGTGAGATAACTAATAATGAATTCGGATCCAAAAATATCTCAAAGATCCACAAATATCTCATGTGGTTACAACGATGTGCTAACAACTAGCAAGTAATATCTCTACACAAATCTCAACCAATCTCCCATGATTATTTTCCATCCAAGATGTTTGAGTGAATCTCCCAAATCTTTATCAAATCTTCAAGGGTTTGAAGAGGAAATTCGAATTTGAGGCTAGGTGGTCTAATATGACTTTGTTGGTGTCTTCAAATATACCTGTAAACATCATATAACTCATCCAAATTTGATATATAAGTGAAACCATGTTATTTTTCTAATATTTAATCATAATTTCACTCAAAGTACTAAAATAACTGCTTTGGAAAAAACTGATTCTAAACCCATATGTAATCATGAAAATGGTCCTAATGTAAGGCTACGGGAAAGAAAAATATGGTTAAAAGTGAAGTAAAAGGTTGGTAAAAATGTGGTATTTTGGTGACCCAACAATTACTCTTACACGTTGGGAAATTAATGCCAAGGCCTAATCACCGATGGGGTGGAAAATCATCCTCCAAAGAATTTATGATTGATCAAGCCAAATCACTGATGAGTGATTGGGCCAAAGTGTTGATGCCACTAAAACACCACCATTGATGACTGATTGGTCGATGGGATAGAATAGATCTCACAAAGAATGAATTATCCACGTTAATTAAGATCATTGATGAATGGTTGAGATTTTCCCTCCACACTTAGTTAATTTCTTTGTTGTATTTCATAAAATTATTAAAGACTTATGAAGCCAATTTAGGCCTTCTTGGATTCTCATCCACTAGAATCGATGCAGGGATGACTCGATCCACACACCAGTGAGACTCAGAGATCATGTTCCCTTAAAATATAGACAATCAACTGGATCTTCATGCAAGCTCATAGAATTCTGATTTGTGACAAAAAATCCTTTGAAAGGATTGTTCCTAAGCTTATATGCATGAATCATACACTGTAAGCTTTATAATTACATCCTAAAAAGTGTCAATTAAATATTCATCATACTAGTAATTAATCTCTTAGAATTCAATCTTAGAGCACAACCTTGTTGTAGCAAGGGATTGAGACTCAAGGGGAATCTATAGTTCTTTAAGTACATAAAACTCATTACACACATGATTCATCAACCTTCCAAAACAAATAAGCTCGAAATTATCCACACAAAATTCATGCAAAGCTCATAATTTATCTTATGAGCTATAAGAGGTCCGTAACATAGTTCTAAGAGAAAATAACTAGTAAGGGAATTCTATGCATAACCAGTAGCTATGCTTTCGTCATGCATTCCAGGAAATTCAAACTTATATAACTTAAATCATATGTAATACTATGCACGTAGTTCATAGAACATCCACTCATACAATATTTAACTCATAAACAATACAATATCATAAAGATTCAATTGCATACACACATTTCATGTCTTAGATATTTTTGTACATAAACTATAAAATTGCACAAACCATAATGCATACATACATATTGATTTGGATTATATTGAGAATGAAACAAAGGCAGAGATATAACAAGGAAACACACATATATATTGCAAGAAACATAATATAGTTAAACTCATATTATATTAATGACTATTTGGGATACAAAAGACTATAAAATGCAAAGCACACAAGCTATCTAGAATGGTGGTAGCTTATCCCTGGAGAAAGAGATACATCGGCTACACTCATTTGAAAGAAGTTGATTAAAAAGAGGTCGAAAAGGAATTTTAACATAAAGAATCAATGAGAAAACTCTAAACATCCAAAATCCTAACCCCAGAAGATGAAACACCAAAAGGTTTGTGGGATCCGATGTGGTTAGTTGATACGTCAACTTCCCGAGGTGTAACTTTTTCATACGATCTCCATTTGGGGTGCTCGGTAGCTAGTCAGAAATGGCTAGTGAATAAGTACACATTTCAAATGATCTAATATGTGGTTGGCCACATGTTAGGCACCATCATGCCAAAAAAACATTGTTTAGGTCCTCAAAGCGACCCCTAAAGTTTGGGACCCAAAAAACTATAGAAAAACTACCAAGATGTGGAACCATTTTGAATTAGTGGAATAGATGGGTGGCCACTAGTATCCACCTAGATAAATGTTTCCCCATTAAGAAGGATTGGTCCCCATTGTATCAAGTTTCTCCATCAGATGGGGAAACTGTTAGAATATAAAAGATGGTGTTCTCATTTTACCATTGACGATACCCTCGTCACCCAACCACAGGCCAAAGCCTCCCTCCGAGACCCTTAACCTTGAACTGAGAATTCCTCCGGAAGAAAACCCTAGGCTAGATAGCCAAACAAGGAGTAGCACATCAATCCCCAAGGATAGCGCATCACAAAAGACTGATCAGATGTTCC